>JAUTXW010005207.1:0-129490 GCA_030620095.1 Kuschelorhynchus macadamiae
TGTTATGTTTTTGTTAAGTTGCTCAACTTTGCATTTACGTATTGTTCATTTTTACCTCTACAATTCGAATTTCATTCTAATTCAACCTCTATAATTCAAATTTGTCAGTCGTAGCCATAAAATCTAAACAGGTTAGAGCAAGTATAACATATTATTTTATTTACCGATTGGCGGTTATTGCAACTGATTGTTATGCACACGTAGGCGGCTTACAAGATAATTATAGAACGTAAACACAGAAGTTTGACAATCGGTGATAAAATAAAAATTATAAATGCTGTTAAAAGTAGCAAGCTTAAAAAAGACATTGCTAAAGAGTATAATATTCCACAGAGTATGTTATCAACAATTTTGAAAAATCAAGGATATATTTTATCCCAAGAACGTCGACAAATTTGAGTGCAAAAAGAAAAAGGGAAACTGTAGGTTCCCGATGTGGAGGAATGCTTAGTGAAATGGTTTAAACAGTACGAAATAATAATGTTAGTGTTGGAGGAACAATAATGAAGGAAAAAACCGAAGCATTTGCTAAATCTTTAGGGCATAACCAGTTTAAAGCAAGTAACAGTTGGTTAGAAAAATTTAAGAAAAGACTGACATAGTGTTTCGTAAGATGTGTGGTGAAAGTGCGAGTGTAAGTGATTCGGTTTGCGATGACTGGAAAAATGAACTAAAAACGATTATAAAAGACTATGATGCTTCCAACGTTTTTAATTCAGATGAAACTGGGTTGTTTTAAGTGCCTTCCAGATCGTACAATGTGCTTTAAGGACGAACAGTGTCATGGTGGTAAACACAGCAAAGAAAGAATAACCGTTTTGTTAACAGCTAATATGACAGGTACAGAAAAGTATAAATTATTGATAATTGGAAAATCTGCAAAGCCTAGATGTTTTGCGAATATAAAATCACTTCCTGTAGATTGCACTGCAAATAAAAAAGCATGGATGACATCCCAAATATGGTCTGATTTTTGTTGAAATTGACAAAGATATGACAAAACAAAAGCGTAAAGTTTTGTTAATGGTGGACAATTGTACCTCGCATAGTAAAGATATTCCTCGTCTTAATTCAGTAACAGTGAAGTTTTTGTCCCCTAACACAACCTCCAGACTTCAACCATTAGATCAGGGTATAATTAAAAACTTTAAAACATTATATAGAAAGGAAGTTGTACGAAAAATTATAAATGATATGGAAGAAGGAAAATCCAGCTCAGTGAATCTTTTAGAAGCAGTACGAATGGCTAACAAGGCATGATTCAGTGTTACCCAAGTTACAATTGCAAATTGTTTTAGAACATGTGGATTTTTACACTCAGCATCAAAAAACTGGTGAAGAAACCAGTGTATCATCAGTTGAGGATGTTGATGAAGCAATAGTTGATGAAGAATGGCGTATAATTTCTGAAAAATTTGATACATGTTATAAAACGTTTGGCGAGTATGTGAGCTTTGATGATGAGGTTGCCGTTTCTGGAACATTAAGTGATGGCGAGATTGTGGCTTCAGTTACTAAAGAAATGAATGACAATACCGACGAGGAAGATAATGTTACTGAAGAAGAGGAGCAACCTGTTTCAGCCAGGGATGCTAAAGTCATGGTAACAAAGCTGCGAATTTTTTCGAAAAAGTGATACACAGGATTCGATTTTTTTCTACTATAGCGACGATTGAAAACAGTATTGATTCCTGCATATTTTATAAAAAATAAATATGTATTTATTTTATGTGTATAAATATTTAGGTATATATGATTAATATGCATATTATGTATATTCAGATATTTGCAGTAGAATGTACGTATAACATACATTGTATATATGTCATAGAAATAAGTACCTATGTAAAAGAGATTAAGTTTTTTTGTTCGTTGATTTAAAAATAAAGGCGCTTTTATGTAATACCTCGATATTTCGAAATTTATTTGTTAAGCCTCGTTAATTCGAAACACTCGATAAATCAAAACCTCTATAAATCGAAGTAAATTACTATTCCCTTGAGATTCGAATTAGAGAGGTCTGACTATATATATATATATATATATATATATATATATATATATATATATATATATATATATATATATATATATATATATATATATATATATATATATATAAATATATAGATATATACAGGATGCCCCAAACTCAATGGCTTATTTGGAGTATGTGGAGAACCAATACATAGATTATTTTGAAAATTTTGCTCTGGCTATACATGATTATAAACCCTATTTTCAAAATATTTTTTTCATATATATATATATATATATATATATATATATATATATATATATATATATATATATATATATATATATATATATATATATATATATATATATATATATATATATATATATATATATATATATTTATATATATATATATATATATATATATATGTATAAAATGGCTTTGCGCCATTTTGGAAATTTTTTATAATGGAGGGTAAAGTCTTCAATCGTTTGTTAGGATTCAACTTCTTTATTAAATACCCGAGTTTTAATTTTTTTTTTGCCGTTTCCGAATCATCAACTAAAACGTTACGACTTTGTTAAACGGTTGGCAGTGCAGTTAATAACTCCAGACATGAGGCGCAGATTTCAAAGTCATCACATCAGTCGTGATGTTAGGACGTGCATACGACATGTGCTACAGATAAAGCTAGAAAACCAAAACTAGGAAGAAAAGTTTGATGTGAGAATAAATTGTAGAAGGTGTCCAGCAAGTAAGAGAAGAAAAACTGCACACTCCTGTATAATTTGTAGGATTCCCATATGCATGAAATGTACTAGACGAGTTTGTGCGGATTGTGCCACATGGAAAATAACCCGATGGAAACCCTATGCACGTTTTCTGAGAATTGCATTTATATGAAGTATTTTGTGTTTTAAGGATTCGTTTATATGTAACCTAACGTGTTTAGTGTATCTATATTTTATTTTTTATAATATGCAATACCAGAACTAGCCCTGTATAAACATTGCAAAAAATATATGTAACATGTTTTTTGTATCTACTTCCTTAATATGTCAATAAAAAAAAATAACAATAAAACATAATCGATAGTTATGGTCTAAAATTATTAATGTAATACCTTGCATTTAATGCGAAAAACAATTGTTATGTTGTTACCAATAAATAAAATAATAAGAAATGTATAAAACATTAAGAAGTGGTATAATTATTAACAAAAACTAAACACTGTCCTAAAATGGCTAAATCCAGAACTAATAAATAAAACTTTTTTTTAATAAATTTTGAAAGTGAACCCCTTAAACTGTGTCGGCATATATATATATATATATATATATATATATATATATATATATATATATATATATATATATATATATATATATATATATATATATATATATATATATATATATATATATATATATATATATATATATATATATATATATATATATATATATATATATATATATATATATATATATATATATATATATATATATATATATATATATATATATATATATATATATATATATATATATATATATATATATATATAAATATATAGATATATACAGGATGCCCCAAACTCAATGGCTTATTTGGAGTATGTGGAGAACCAATACATAGATTATTTTGAAAATTTTGCTCTGGCTATACATGATTATAAACCCTATTTTCAAAATATTTTAAATTCTGCGGTGTTGCCGCTTCTATCTTAAACACTCTAAACACTTTTTCTGTTGAGTTCCCTATATCCCAAATTAAACTGTATTCGAGAAAATGGAGCTTGGAAATTCACGTTTTTGTGCCTTTGAAGCTGTATAACTCCCAAACGACTTAACTTGCTACAAAATGGATTTTACTTTTCTATCTCAGTTTTTAATTATCTATTTCACCATACCAATTTTTAGTTTCACAAGAGGTCTTAAAATTTGACATTTCCTGTCAAAATAGAAATTGGTATCAGGAGACAGATAACTAAAAAACGAAGATATGAAAGGGCCATCTTACATATAAGGGTCATTTTACAAGTCGTTAGCTAAAAAGTTACCCCCGTCTATTTTCAGGTATTTTGTATTTGCACCAAATTGATTACTATAGTGTTTCCCAATATATTCTGGGTCTATTAGTAGAATTTTTTTCTATTACTTGTTTTAGGACATATGTTTTTCTAAATAACATTTTTTAGCTTTTGAGTTACTTCAATTAAGTTATGATTTAAAAGAAAACATTGAAACTAGCTTACATTTTTATTATTAAAAACATGTGTTTCAAAACAAGTTATTTAATTTAATTAATAAATAAATACATTAATTAATTAATAAATAAATAAATTGTTATTGTGCTAACAGACCCGCTATATCTTAGGAATGCAATTGAAAATTGAATTTTCATTGGCTCTAAATAATTACGTTTTACTTAATTAAATAACCACTTTTTATCAAATTTCCACATCCCTCTTAAGCTACAAGAATTTGGCATTTGGAATTATGTTAATGTTTTGTTAACAAATACAATTTGAATAAACAACGTTACACAAATATGCTAATTAAGTAAAGATGAGGTACATTGTACAGAAATAAAACATATTAAGACTAAAATAAAACATAACTGCAGGTTTTAGTATATAAATTAAAATTATATTTTAAAAAACAAACTTAAAGGAATAAAAACAGTTTAACTACTGTATAGAAATATACGCATTTTTAAACTTTCTGCAATTGTTTTATAGAATCCGGTAAATCAGGGCTGTTCAATATTAGATAGCCCCAATATACTTACGGGCTGCACTTAACACTAGAAAAGATTGAAATATTGAGAGGGTAACATACTGTAAAGCTCTTTAATGCTCCCCTTTTTTTTAAACATTCAGGATTAAAATTTTAAATTTGGCACACTTCAGTAAAAGACTAAATACTTCTTTTGGTGTGTGATGAAACATTTTAAGATGGCGGCTGGACGCCATTAAAAAAACTATTATTACAAATATGGGTCGACAAGCACATCTTTTGAAAGGTCGTTTCAACTTCAACCCCAAAACGTAACTGAGATAAAACCTAAAAAAATGAGAGGAGATATTTTTCAATAATTCGTATTCCTCTAGTGATTCGGAATTAAAATGCCCTAATAAGTGGAAGGCTAAATTTTACACTTTTTCGTTTACAGGGAAAGGATGTTCCAATTCTCATATTTTTTTAGATTTCGTCACATTTACGAATAGCCGCCATTTTGGGAGTGACTGCAGCTAGAAAAGTCCATTCAAAATATGTGTTACTCGAACCCCTTTTCTATTAAACTTTTTCATCAAAATGACGTTCAGTCGCTAGGGAAATCATTTAGTGTTATTAAAATATGTGTGTGACATTTTTATCTTGACTGGTTCAAAAAAGTAATTATGGTGGACATTCAAATGTCGCACTGAACTTCTAAAAAATAATTATAAAAATAATTAAATGAAAGTGATTATATTTTAATTTATTTATTCGTTAAATATTATAGATTCATACATAAATATTAATTCGTCAACATAAGGCGGGCCGCAGAATAGAGCATCGAGGGCCGCATCACGCCAGCGTGTTGGAACAGCTCTGCCGTAAATAGTTGATTTTTACCCCATTAGACTGTTAACTGTGTTTGTTTGTAGTTTTACCTCTAAATATTCATATTCTATTAAATAACTCCTTGTTTGATTTTGGTTTCTGAAGAATTTTATATTATAAATATATATATATATATATATATATATATATATATATATATATATATATATATATATATATATATATATATATATATATATATATATATAATATAATATAAAATTCTTCAGAAATCAAAATCAAAAAAGGAGTTATTTAATAGAATATGAATATTTAGAGCTAAAATTACAAACACACCAATTGCTGTCATTTTACAGGTTGTTAGCTAAAAAGTTACCCCTGTCTATTCTCAGGAATTTTGTTTTTGCACCAAATTGATTACTATACTGTTTCCCAATATATTCTGGGTCTCTTAGTAGAATTTTTTTCTATTATTTGTTTTAGGACATATGTTTTTCTAAATAACATTTTTTAGCTTTTTATTTACTTCAATTAAGTTATGATTTAAAAGAAAACATTGAAACTAGCTTATATTTTTAATATTAAAAACATGTGTTTCAAAACAAGTTATTTATAAATAAATAAATAAATTGTTATTCTGCTAAAAGACCCGCTATATCTTGGGAATGAGATTTTTGAATTTTCATTGGCTCTAAATAATTACATTTTACTTAATTAAATAACCAGTTTTTATCAAATTTCCACATCCCTCTTAAGTTACAAGAATTTGACATTTTGAATTATGTTAATGTTTTGTCAACAAATATAATTTGAATAAACAACGTTACACAAATATGCTAATTAAGTAAAGATGAGATACATTGTACAGAAATAGAACATATTAAGATTAAAATAAAACACACCTGGAAGTTTTAGTACGTAAATTAAATATATATTTTAAAAACAAACTTAAAGGAATAAAAACAGTTTAAGACTAAAATAAAACATAACTGCAGGTTTTAGTATATAAATTAAAATTATATTTTAAAAAACAAACTTAAAGGAATAAAAACAGTTTAACTACTGTATAGAAATATACGCATTTTTAAACTTTCTGCAATTGTTTTATAGAATATAAAAAAAGGGGGAGCATTAAAGAGCTTTACAGTATGTTATCCTCTCAATATTTCAATCTTTTCTAGTGTTAAGTGTTAAGTGCAGCCCGTAAGTATTTTGTTGTAAGTTTGTTTTTTAAAATATAATTTTAATTTATATATATATATATATATATATATATATATATATATATATATATATATATATATATATATATATATATATATATATATATATATATATATATATATATATATATATATATATATATATATATATATATATATATATATGTATATATGTATATATATATAACTGCAGGTTTTATTACATAAATTAAGATTATTTTTTAAAAAACAAACTTAAAGGAATAAAAACAGTTTTACTACTGTATAGAAATATACGCATTTTTAAAATTTGGCCTTTTTAAACTTCAAAAATCAGCGCTGTTCAATATTAGATAGCCCGAGGGCCGACAAGAGAAAAAGAAAATACTTACGGGCTGTACTTAACACCGGAAAAGATTGAAATATTGAAAGGGTAACATACAATAAAGGTTTTTTAATGCTCCTCTATTTTAGGCAAGCATTATGAAATGTTTAAATCTACAATAGGCTAATAACACTTTTCTATTATTATTAACAACTTTGGTTCATTTTAAGAAAACAATTTTTTAACGGTACTTTTTAACTTACATAACTTAATACAGAGTGTCATAAAATATGGTTCGATCTAAATAAGTTCATATGTAAGTGTAAAACTGTCAAATATTTGATAATACCATGGGCATTGTGACGTCCATTTATGACCCCACGTTAATTTTGATTTTCTTTTATTTATTATATAAAGAGGGAAACTCTTTACCGCAAGGTAGCTTTTATACAGTGGAGAAGTGAAACAGGGATTTGTTTATAAATAATAAATTTATTTCGACTAAATATCTATAACTTAGCTTTTCTTTATTCTTCTGAAAATATCAAAATCTGATTATAATACTGCTAATCCTATTACTAACGAAAGTAACCCTATCTTAAACTAAATTCTATTTGTTTAATATTTACAAGGAATTGCTTTTCTATACATTAATTCTAATTTATACAAAATTAGTAAAACAAAGAAAGGTAACTCGGAATTTTTAATGAGCGTGTAACGTATGCCTCTATTAAAGCAAAATAAACTATTTACAGAATTATGGTCGGCGGCTGTGTTATTGAAAAACGGATGCAACGGTGCTTATGCATGCAAAATTCTACTTTCGGTTAATCAATCAAAAGAAACGGAAAATATATGTAGTTAGGACGGATAAATTCAACATTTAAGAAATCATACCCTGGTCCCCGTCGATAAAATGATAGATGCATTTACTGCATCTAAAAATTTCATCAAGGACGGACATACAGGCGGATCGCTAAAATGTCAATTTGTGCGGAAAACAAATAAACAGGGTTGCATTACTTTTAACATTAAAGAGAACAGGCCTTAGTCCCCGTCGGTAAAATCATAAATGCAGACATTTTCTGCATCTAATAATTTCACCCAGGACGGACTTCTAGGCTGCTCGAAAAAATGTCAATTTGTGCGGTACCTCACCTTGAGAGAATTCGGCGGTCAGAACAACTGGTATTTTCCCAGTCGTCCTCGGTTGTGGGCCCCGGGATCTTTCGCCGAAGGCCAAGTGATCTGACTTGCTGTCGTCCGATATTTTTAAGTGAATTTGAGAAGGGTGGGGGACTCCCGTTGAGCTAACGCGTGGCAGGGAGATTCTCGATGCGTTCATCCGAATAAAGCAACCAGCGTTTGACAATGCAATCTGCCTTAGGAAAATGGAAAAATATTTTCCCAGTCTTTCGCGACAGTTTTAATATTACATATATTTTGGGTAATTTATGCAATTTACATCTATCCATTAATGGATTCTCTAGCATGAAAAATAAGAAAGTTACGGCTATCTTAATAAATAAAACATTTCTTCCTACTTACAATAGAATTAATACGAAATAAGGCATTTCTGCATAAGATAGAAATAACATTTTGTGACTTCGTTACACCCCCTCTTACTTCCTCAAAAAAAAAGAATGAAATTATTTTTTTTCCTAAATAAACCTCTAAATTACCTAAACCTAATAAATTGTCTTACCTACTTAATAATTAATATATTTACACAAAAAATAAATTTACAATAAATATTTACAATCACGGGCGTAGTCGCGTGGGTACCTCATATCCTCCTGTCCAATGTCCTACATGGGCCAAGGCAAACGGACATCCACACACAGTACAAGATTCCTCTTCTCGGAGCGGTATGTTGCATTGGACAGCAACAGAAACGGTAGTTTGTGGATTCGGTAAATTGTCAGTACGGTTGGATGAGTTATTTTCGGACGGTAACTCATCTTGTCTTCTTCCTTGTGGACAACGGCAGGTGCAACTAAGTTGCCCTACAAGGCCACACCGGGAGCAGAACAGAGTGTGACGTCGTGTACATCCCCTTCTTCGATGGCCACTTTCTCCACATCTCCAACACAAGTCCTGCTGGCGGACGGGTAAATAAACTTCTGACGGCGGCGGCGGCGGTCAGTATAGTACGTGACGGGATCCGGAGTAGTAACAATCTGATCGCCCTACTCTTGGAGTGTGGGCTTCCACCTGTGCTAGCTGCATAGAATTCCCGCCTCTTCTCCTCTCTCTCCGGATGGTCGGTCGGTCTTCTGAAATGTTCACTCTTGTTGCGGATCGGGCTGTTCTATAAACTGAACGGTTTTCTCGTGTTTTGGAATCGTCGGGAATTTGGGAAGGCATGTCAAATTCTCCCAGAATTTCTTCATCCATAATCATCAGGATTGGACTTGACATCTGCTTGAGTTCTATAGTCATTGATTATATTATAACGGAGTTTTAGAAAGGCAGTAGTCGCTACGCAATACAAGAGAAAAAAAAAGTTTATATGATGCAAACACATCCGTAGGACACCCACATATGCCCAAAAAAAAACAAAAAAAAATCCTTTCGGGTTTGCTTAAACTACTATTTACACTATTTACACCGGGAGGCGATCGCAACTATCCTAGGGGAGGGTCACGAATAATTTTCGCCCTCGGGTCGTCCGGAAACCTCTTCGTATCCGACGTCCCGGTGGAGTCCCTTCGGGTCGGAATTGCAAGAGCAGCTTTCTTAGCTCTTCGGACCACTCCCCTCGTGCCTCCTCCAGCAAGTCCCCAATCTCCTCCTCGCGCATGGAAGACATCGGCTCGTCGGGAAATTGCTCTTCCTCCACCGCTCTCCGCGCGTCTTCCCACATAAACTGTAGCGGACACTGAGGTGGAGGAACAGGCGGGTTGATGACGACATGCGACAATATGACTACTCGCCTTCGGACAGCGTCTCGCTGCAATCGCTCAGCCTCTACCCTTCGTCGGCGGTCCATTACGGGATTTATTCACGGTTCCTCGGATTAAACGGTTTAAGATCCTTTATATGTACCTTCCTAATTTTTGTTCCCGTCTCGTTTTTCAATTCATACATAACCGGCGACCAAACTTTTGTAACAGTAAAGGGACCCGTAAATTTTTCGACAAGTTTAGCAGTTATACCCCTGTGGGCTTGCGATAAGGGATGTTCCCTCTTCATTACTTGGTCCCCAACGTGACATTTCCAATCACGATGGCGTAGATTATAGTGATGTCTTTGATTACTGAAAGCACGGTCCAAATTTGTTCGTACCAGTTAGAAAGTTTCTTGTAGAAGGTATAAACGTTCGGAATGCCTTTTGATATCTTCTGGGGTGGGTTCAAGCTCAGTATCTTCAGACGGTATTTCTCGGTACACTGCTTTAGGGACTTCTAGTTCTCGTCCACAATTTAAGAAAGCAGGAGAATAACCAGTTGATTCTTGTTTGGCTGTGTTTATGGCGAACATAAACTCCGATAAGTGTTGGTCCCACTTCCTATGATCTTCATTACAAAATTGGGCAATCATAGTTTTCAACGTTCTATTTGCACGTTCTACTGGATTTGCTGGTGGGGTGGGGTTAAACGATGGTTTATCTGAAATTCTTTAAGATACTCTTTGAAGGCTCTTCCTGTGTATTGTGTACCATTATCACTTATCACGGTTTTAGGACTTCCCCATTTTGTCACCATATCTTCATGTAAAGCCTGAGTAACAGCCTTGCCTGTAGCCTTTCTTATCGGTCTACAACTTACCCATTTTGTAAATATGTTTTGAAAGACTACTAAATACATGTTTCCTTTGCTTGAACGCGGAAGCGGCCCTACCAAGTCGGTACTGACGGTTTCCCATGGATTCCTGTTATAGGAAGGTTGCATGAGTCCTAGTCTGTCCTAATAACTTGTAGCGAGAACAACTTTCACAGCTTCTTACATATTTGGCAACATCTCTAAACATTCCCGGCCAAAAATATCGTTGGGCACATCGGCTGGTGGTTTTTGTTATGCCCATTTGGCCGGCGGTCGGGGAATCATGATTTTCCTGTAGGACCTGTACTCTCGCAGCACGGGGCAAGCAGAGTTTCCATGGTTCGGACATTTCTGAATCTTTAATCTCATTTGTATTCAAAAAATGTCGATACAGACGCCCATTGCGGATGAAATAATCGGGATAGGCCTCGGGATTCCTTTCGACTTCCTCTTTTTTTCGAGAATACCACGGACATGGCTCGACATTATCTATTGTAGACAATTCGGCGTCTGTTTCATATTTTTCGGAGTACGGGAAGGGTTCTCGGGATGGCGTATCGGCCACTTTATTGAGCACCCCTTTTCGGTATTTGATTTCGAAATCAAATTGTTGTAAGAATATACTCCATCGGGCTAGTCGTCCTGACGGGCTCTGGATTAAATGCAACCACGAGAGGGATTGATGATCGGTTATAACAGTGAAACGGATCCCTCCTTCCAGATATGGCCTCATTTTCTCAATGGCCCACACTATGGCAAGGCATTCTTTCTCAGTTACGGAGTAATTCTTTTTGGGTTTTGTTAGACTCCTACTTGCATATGCTATAACGTGTTCCCCGTCCCCACTATGTTGGATGAGGGCGGCTCCCAATCCATGACCACTTGCATCTGTCTGGAGTACAAAAGGCTTAGCGAAGTCCAGACATGCTAGTACGGGTGTTTCGGTTAATTTCTGTTTTAACGTCTGGAAAGCTTTTTCTTGGTCTTCACCCCAATTCCATTGGCGCCCCTTTTTTAGTAGCTGATTCAACGGAGCAGCAATTTGAGAGAAACCAGGTACGAATCTTCTATACCACGATGCTACTTCCAGAAATCGGCGGATTCTGCGTACGTTTTCAGGTGGTGGCAATTCCAGGATTGGGGCAACCTTATCAGGATTGGTACGTATTCCTTCAGGAGTTACCATGTGGTCCAAATATTTTAAGGTCTTTCTCCCAAACTGACATTCCTCGGCATTCAGTTTCAAATTGGCATCTCTTAGTCTTTGAAAAACCTCACGTAGGTTGCTCAGATGTTACTCAAACGTCTCTCCAAGGACAATAATATCATCCAAATAACAGAAACAGTAAGGATCAAGGTCTGGTCCGATGACTGTGTCCATTAATCTTTGAAAGGTAGCAGGTGCTGAATGGGGACCAAAGGGCATGATGGTAAATTGAAACAATCCTTTAGAGGGAACAGTAAAAGCTGTCAGCGCTTTACTGTCGGGATGTAGGGGAATTTGCCAGTAACTTTGTTTCAAGTCAATGCTGGAAATGTAGCGTGCGCTTCTAAGCTTGTCCAGAATGGACTGGATATACGGTAATGGGTATGCGTCTTTTAAACTGGCGACGTTAATTTTTTTTAAAATTCACACAAAATCGAGAGCTTCCATCTTTCTTTCGTACCATAACTATCGGGGAGTTCCATGGGCTATTGGAGGGCTCTATTGTGTCTTCGGCTAACAATCTTTCAACTTCGGTATTGGTTATTTCCTGCATTCGAGGATTTTGTGGTCGGTATCTTTGTTTAATAGGTTCGATGTTATTAATTCGAATTATATGTTCTACCATTGCGGTCGGTCCTTTAATAACATCAAATTTCGGAAGTTCGGTGTCCAGGAATTTTTTTAGAGCTCTATGTTCCTCTGAAGTAAGCTTTTGACCGTCCTCAGTGTCCATAGTTTCAACAGGGCTACATGGGTTGACGGCAAAAGGGTGGATGACTTTTCCTTCTATTGTAACAACTTCGGTACTACACTGGATGTTTACTTTATACTTCCGAAGGATGTCCATCCCTAAAACTATTTCTGACGACAACTCGGGGAAGTAATTAAATTTATTACGGACGGTAATTCCCTCCAATTCGGCCTCAATCCGAAATACTTGGGTTATCTGGGTGACTGTTCCATCAGCTGTCCTAGCGGTGTGTACCGTGGCTTCTTCAGCTTCAATGCCGACTTCCGGCACCACGTTGCAGCTCGGTTTCCCAAATATAAGATTGCTGCAATCAGTGCTAGAAAAGGTTTTTTATTGATTATAATATTTATATGCGGTCGGAATTCCCATGAGCTTACAGTATCTAACGGTTCGGGGACATCAGGTGAAGGGTACGCTTTTTGTCCCGGCTGAAAGCGGCACCCTCTCAGTTTTCCGCTTGTCTACATGGGCAGTCACGGGATAATACCCCTTCTTTGTGACATCGGGAACAGAAAACTTTGGAGGGGTTTCGGCACACACTTCTCAAGTGTCCATGCTGTCCACAATTCCAACATTCCGGGCCCGACTTTTCCTTTTCCTTGGACTTATTACTACCGAATCTAGGGTTTCTCGTTATGCCATTAGGGCCGTGTGTATCTTTACTAACAGGGATATTTTGTGTCGGAGCAATAGGCCTGTTGGTCCTACGCAGCTCTCGCTGTAAAACCTCTAACTCCCTCACGGCTCTCGCAAATGTGGTTGCATCGCAGAAGACGCCGCGTCGGATATTTAGGCGGTATTCGGGCAATAGATTACGATATAACCAATTAAGTTCTTGTTCTGCGGTCATTCGGCCGTGCCTTCGTATGTTTGCATGTCTGTTATGAACACATGCACTGCTTCGCCCGGACGTTGTAAACGGCGACTAATTTCCACTTCCAAATCAACCTCATAATTTACGGGAAAATAAAATATACGGAATGTCTTAACAAATTCATCCCAGTTGGTCCAGGAATGTCCGTTATTTCTAAACCAGAGGACAGCCTCTCCTATTAACAGATCAGGCATGTACTGAATCAGTTTATTTTTGTTGACGTTCTGTGATGAGCAAATTTCCTCAAGTCTTTCCAAAAACATCACTGGATCTTCACGACCAGAAAAAGATAAATTCCACTGGTGAATGTTATGCGCGTCTCTTCCCGAACTCGGGGCAGGCATCGGGGTTGATATCAGCGGATGTGTAGTTCCTTGTACAGTGGTTGTCATTACCGGCGGAACAGTACTTATGGCGGGCGGCGCTAAGGCTAGCGTGCTTGGGATGGTATATGCGGCTTTAGTCGGAGGATCGTTAGCTGTAGGGTTAACAGGAAACAAGAAGGGTGTGTGGAGCGGCTGAGGGGTAGCTTTTCCGTGCTGTAAAAATGTGGACAAACGTCTTCTCAAATCTTCCTTTGATCCACTTACAGCTAGCCCAAATTTTTTTAATTCTGTCTCTAATTCTCCTTTCTTCAACAAATAGATCCATCCATCCACCCTTATATCGGTATTATCGGTATTATCGGCTCGAAGATTTGTAGTGGTTAGGTGGCTTTCAATCGTGGTAATTGGGATACACGGTTCGGAAATGGGGAGTTTATCTTCTTCGGTGTGCATTTTGTTAGTTATGAAGCCGACAAGCAATGATACTACAATTAAATAAAAGCAAAGCAAAGCAATTTCTTTACAGGCTCCTTATATATTTTTTTTAATTAATATCGGGTGTAGTACCTAACTTAATTATTATGTTTCTAATTACCTAACATCTTTTCTACAACACGGAATAACTACTATTTATTCAACACGGCAATGTGAACCTAACTCGTTGGCAGTCAAACTTAGTCGGGACCCTTGTTAATTCCAAGAAAGTAAGGGCAGGTACTTCAGACAGGTGAGGGCATGTATATTTTTAACAACCATTCTACAATTAATTAAAAATTGAGAAGTAAGCTCTTACTTTTTTTTTCCTTTAGAAAACAAATATGAGCACGTACGTGAATATAGTACGGGCACGTATTTTAATTATCTCAAGCGACTGTGCCAAACAACTCGGGGCACCTAAAATTTTCAAACAAGTTACGGTACGTACGTCAGATAACTGAAGGCACGTATTTTATTTTTCTTGAAAAAAAACTTAGGGTACGTACATCAGCTAACCGAGGGCACCTATTTTATTTTTCTTAAAAAAAAGTTTAGAATACGTACATTTTATTTTTCTAAAAAAAAACTCAACAGGTAAACCTTTTCCCAAGTTAAAATGCAAAATCTCCGAGAATCTATAATTTACAACCTAATTCGGATACGGGCTTCAATTTTCAGAAAAAAAAATTGAAATACGGATTTATTTCGGAATGCGGAAAAAAAATATTTCTCGGATTACTTTTGCCTAATTCATCCTCAAATACTACTTGGTTTATATATACAATATCCCTTTATTCGTTTGTACGGCACTTTTTCCCAAACATCTAATAGGGAACTAAAATGCAATATTACAATGCTAAAAAAAAAAACTGTCCCATTTAAAGGAGGTCCCTGCTCGGGCGCCATAAATTTGTGACGTCCATTTATGGCCCCACGTTAATTTTGATTTTCTTTCATTTATTTTTGGCTAGACTCGGGTGCCACCCCCTTTTTATAGAGAGAAAGAGGGAAACTCTTTACCGCAAGATAGCTTTTATATAGTGGAGAAGTGAAACAGGGATTTGTTTATAAATAATAAATTTATTCCCACTAAATATCTATAACTGAGCTTTTATTTATTCTTCTGAAAATATCAAAATCTGATTATAATACTGCTAATCCTATTACTAACGAAAGTAACCCTATCTTAAACTAAATTCTATTTGTTTAATATTTACAAGGAATCGCTTTTCTATACATTAATTCTAACTTATACAAAATTAGTTAAACAAAGAAAGGTAACTCGGAATTTTTAATGAGCGTGTAACATATGGTTCTATTAAAGCAAAATAAACTATTTACAGAATTATGGTCGGCGGCTGTGTTAATTGAAAAACGGATGCAACGGTGCTTATGCATGCAAAATTCTACTTTCGGTTAATCAATCAAAAGAAACGGAAAATATATGTAGTTAGGACGGATAAATTCAACATTTAAGAAATCATACCCTGGTCCCCGTCGATAAAATGATAGATGCGTTTACTGCATCTAAAAATTTCATCAAGGACGGACATACAGTCGGATCGCTAAAATGTCAATTTGTGCAGAAAACAAATAAACAGGGTCGCATTACTTTTAACATTAAAGAGAACAGGCCTTAGTCCCCGTCGGTAAAATCATAGATGCAGACATTTTCTGCATCTAATAATTTCACCCAGGACGGACTTCTAAGCTGCTCGAAAAAATGTCAATTTGTGCGGTACCTCACCTTGAGAGAATTCGGCGGTCAGAACAACTGGTATTCTGGGGATCTTTCGCCGAAGGCCAAGTGATCTGACTTGCTGTCGTCCGATATTTTTAAATGAATTTGAGAAGGGTGGAGGACTCCCGTTGAGCTAACACGTGGCAGGGAGATTCTCGATGCCTTCATCCGAATAAAGCAACCAGCGTTTGACAATCTGCCTTAGGAAAATGGAAAAATATTTTCCCAGCCTTTCGCGACAGTTTTAATATTACATATATTTTGGGTAATTTATGCAATTTACATCTATCCATGAATGGATTCTCTAGCATGAAAAATAAGAAAGTTACGGCTATCTTAATATATAAAACATTTCTTCCTACTTACAATAGAATTAATACGAAGTAAGGCATTTATGCATAAGATAGAAATAAAATTTTGTGACTTCGTTACAGCATGAAAGATTTAACTTTGAATTACAAACAGATGTTCTATAAGGTACAGAGAGTCCCAAATTTTATTATATGGATTGCATAGTCTCTAATATTGTGTGACCACTAAAGTCCGCATTTAGTAGGTCATTTTTTTTAATAACTGACCCTAGTGATATTTGGGTTAAAAATTAAACAGAAATAAAGCAAATGATAATGAAAAAGCTTGTGAAGTGATTTATCTCATCTGTCAAAATGTAAACCTTTTTCGAAAAGTTGTGGTTTTGAAAATTTGAAAAATGGTAAAGAAAAAAATTTGTTTCTTTGATCTTGTACCTATATGTCCAATTTCAACTCTATCGGTTCTCTTTCAATTTTCCCTTCTTATCAACGTAATGCATTTCACACACATGCAATCCATATAATAGAATTTGGAATACTCTGTACCTTATAGTTATATACGTATGTATTTAAAAGTAATACATTTAAAGGAATTAATCATATGCTTGATTGTTTTACACTTACAGGTATATGACCTTACTTAGATCACATCCTATTCTTGGACACCCTGTACAAATTATCATTAACATAAAAATATAGTATTCGCTAATTATTAATTTGTACATTTCATCATTTTTGTCGGATACCTTTCTTTAAAAGAATTCATCTTGTTGAAAATTTAAATTTTTTACATTACCTTCTTTGCCACCCTGTACAACGCTAAAAAAATAACGTAAGAAAAGCATTTTAGAATCCGTTTGTATTTGATTTACCGTAAATTGTATTTGGCAACCCTGTCAGCCTTGCTGTGAGCCGGCCCCTAATCTGTGCCGACCCAAAGTAAAAGATGCTTAAGGTCCAGAAAAATGTTACTTCACTTCTACTGGAAGCGGACAAATTTTTGAAAATGCGCGTTTAATTGTTCCAAATACAATTTACGGTAAAATAAGTAAAAACGGCTAAACAGTTAAGTAGATTTTTTAAAACCTAAATCGGTTATAACAATACACGGTGACCTATTAAACATATATGACCATATTAATTTGAAAGAGTTGTTGTAGTAATATGGTATTTTATCGGTCAAAGTTATTCGAAAAACTTCCTTAAATAAAAATTCTTGTCAGGTCATAGGTAGGTTCTAACTAGCAGGAATTTTTCGGAATGTTCAGTATTGAGAGCAAATATTATACGATATTGGTCACCCACCTTAACTTATTTATTTCTAATATTATGTACTACAAAAAATTAAAAACATGAACTTCTAGGAGTTTTTATGTAGTTTTGAACAGGTCTTCGAAAACTATTTCAACCTAATCGTATACCTATGTGGCATATAAATTTATTAATTGGAACACTCTCTTCTATGAATATAATTATACATATACTGAAAATAAATGCCTTTACCTTTAAAGACACCGACATTTGGGAAAAACTCTGCCTGCATTCCAACTGACTCTGCTATGAAGTAGATCATTTTCCGTCTCTCTCTTACACATTGCCTCTCATAGCACGGTTTTTTGTCATAATTTTAGGGGTGTCTTTAAAGCTAGATATTCCTATCAAGCGTAGTTACTTATAATCATCACAAAGATGCCCATTTAATAGATTCCAACATACAAGACATTCTAATTTTAAAAATTGCTTTGTTGATCTCTACATTATTAAAGAAAATTAGAAATATACATTAACGAGAATTTAATTACAAGCGAGGACTCTCCAATCAAAATCCCCGGTCGTGTTGATCAATCATAACGTCCTTATTCTACGAGGCGTTTAGTTCTCTCGCTTTAATGAAAGCTTATTAACAAACCTGGTGTTTCGTTTAATGAACTGTATACGCTTTTATTTTTATTTTTCATCCCAAGAAACAACACGAAATATCCTTAACAAACTGGATATATTTAAGAACTTATTACATTAATTTAATTAGGAGAAAATACTATATTATGCTTCGGGTAAAGCACTTGCTGCTGGAGTCGTAATTTTTAGTCGGCGCGCACGACCTTCCTTCCAATAGCATTTATTAGGAGACACTTCTTAATGTCAATCAGCTGGTGGTTGGTTCGCCGCTCGTAAGCGAGGTTCGGAGGAGCACAAAGGATACAGCCCCGATTTACTTTGCAGACGGACCGCTGTTGCCACATTTATCGGTTGCAAAAAACAAAAGGATAACTACATATTATCTAAGTATATTGGATATACATAATATACAAACATGCCCCCCGCCTTGAAGCACTGTATGTACATTGTCTTCAAACACAAACTTTCAGGGTGTTCGCCTAAATGGGGGTCTACTGGGAGCGGACAAATTTTTGAAAATGCGCGTTTAATTGTTCCATTTGCAGTTTTAATGTCTGCGACACGATTAACCTTGTCACGACCCTGATAAATACGCACAATTCGCCCCAAACGCCATCTTAATGCGGGAACGTTGTCTTCCTTGATAAGAATCAAACTTTCTGGCTGCACCTCTGATTGTGTTTTTTTCCATTTCACTCGCTGCTGAAGTTCACTGAGATATTCTTTGTTCCAGCGAGACCAAAAATTTTGCTTCAGTTGCTGGATTCGCTGATAAACGGAAAGCCTGGATTCAGGTACATGGCTAACGTCTGGATCTGGTAACTCTTAAAAAGTGGGCCGGAGTCAAGGGACAATAATCATTGGGGTCGGACGACAATGGAGTAAGTGGACGGGAATTCAAAATGGATTCTATTTGCGCTAATAGAGTGGTTAATTCTTCGAAAGTTAAATTAGCGTTTCCCGCCACTCTCTTTAAATGATGCTTGGCCGACTTCACTCCTGCCTCTCACAAACCGCCAAAATGTGGTGACTGGGCAGGAATAAAATGCCACTGAACGCCCTCTCGAGCATAAATATCACAAAGTTTATTTTCATTTTTTCATTATCAATTAAATACTTCCCTAATTCCTTTAATTCCCGATCGGCACCTACAATATTTGAACCGTTGTCTGAATAGACCTGGCTGGGTTTGCCACGTCTCGCAACAAATCTTCTAAATGCCATGACAAAAGCTTCACTAGTTAAATCAGAGACTACCTCCAGACGCATGGCCTTTGTTTTAAAACATATAAGAACACTAATGTAACTCTTGGACAACCTTGCGCCGCGACCTTTTTTGTCCTTTATCGTAAGCGGACCCATGTAATCTACGCCTACTATGTTGAAAACACTTCCAGTAACTAATCGGCTCTGAGGAAGGTCGCCCATGATTGGCTGAATAATTTGAGGTTTAAACCGAGAACATTTCAAACAATTTGTAACTGTAGCCCTTACTAAATGTCGGGCAGATGTAGGCCAATATTTGTCTCTAATAGAAGCTAATAATAATTGCATGCATCATCCGTTTATGTTCGTACTCACATAATAATTTTGTTAAATTATGCTTGGGCGAAATTAGCATTGGATGTTTTTTATCAAAACGAAAACTTGAATTTCTTAGTCGGCATATAACCCTTAAAATTTCACGTTCATCGAGAAATGGATTTAGACTTAGTAATTCGCTTTTCGAACTTAAAGAGTTACTATTTTTTAAACAAGTATATTCCTCAGGAAAACTTGTTTTTTGAAATATCTTGACTAAAGAAGTCGTTGTAAAATCAAGTTCGCTGAGCAAAATAGGACCCGTTATACACTTATCCCCTCGATTCAACCTTTTATAACGGCAATTATTTAAGAATCTAAACATCCAAGCAACAACCCGCGTTAACTTGCTAAAACTAGAAAATCTGCTAAAGATATATGAATCAAATTCAGCTGAGACCAAAGAAAAAAGTTTTTTGCTGGAACGCAATTCAGGTAAATTTTCGATTTTAACTATTGATTTTGGCCACAGGTTTTCAACCTGACTTAAAAATGATGGGCCATTCCACCACAAATCCATATCTATTATTTGTTTTGGAAAAACTCCGCGAGATAAAACATCAGCCGGGTTATTTTTTGTAGAAACATGCCTCCATTCATGCTGACTTGTCAAATCCTGAATTTCCGAAACACGACTGCTAATAAAAGTTTTAAGCATGTTTGGAGGAGTTTTCAACCACCCTAGCACAATAGTAGAATCTGACCAAAATATGCATTTATCAATTTTTAAATTTAAAGAATGCAAAACCTTGTCTGCTAAACGCGCCAATATCAACGCACCACAAATTTCTAAGCGAGGCGTTGTCAATGGTTTTAAAGGACTGACTTTGCTTTTCGCACATAATAATCGTACTGTAATATTTCCATGATTATCGATAGAACGTACATAGATTACACCTCCATAAGCATTATCGCTAGCATCTGAAAACCCATGCAATTCACAACTAACCGCGCTTATACAGGAAATATGACGTGATATTTTAAGCTCGATTATAATAGGCAATTCAGCGCGAAATTTTGACCAAATATTATACAAATGTGCTGGTAATGCCTCGTCCCATGATAATTTTTCTAGCCATAATTTTTGAAGGATTTTAGCAATAATTATACATGGTGCCAACAAACCTAGTGGATCAAAAATGTGCGCAATATGGGATAAAATACTTCGCTTTGTAACCCTCTCGTCTTGTTCATACTCGCCTATTTTAAATGTTAGACTGTCAGACCAACATGCCCATGTCAATCCTAAGGTTTTTGCATTCTCATTCGTCCCAAAATCTAGAATATTAAACTCTTCATTTTGTTGGCGAACCGCACTCAAAATTTCTGGCTCATTCGATATCCATTTTCGCAATTTGAAACAACCTCTCGCTAACACATCTGAGACCCTTTCACAAACATAAGTTCCCTTTTCAATTGAATCAACTGAACACAAAAAATCATCTACATAAAATGTAGTCCTTATAATTTGTGCAATGTCTGAGAAGATATCCTGGCACTCTTCTGCTAACTGAAGGATACATCTTATCGCCAAAAAACTTGCAGATGCCTGACCATACGTGACTGTATTTAAATTAAATATTTTAATAGGATTATCAGGCGATTCACGCCACAAAATTCTCTGCAAATGGCATTGGCGCGGATCGATTAGAACCTGTCGATACATTTTAGCTATATCAGCAGATATAACATATTGATATTCTCGGAACCTAAATAAAATTCCTAATAAATTAGATTGCATTACTGGCCCCACCATTTGCAGATCATTCAGCGAAATTCCTGAAGATGTTGGCAAACTACAATCAAAAACTACTCTAAGTTTTGTGGTCAAACTGTCTTCTTTCATCACACCATGGTGCGGCATGTAGTAACCAAATTCACTCTCATCTGCATTCAAAACTTCATTCATATGACCCAAGTCTATATATTCATTTATAAATTCAAAATATTTTTGTTTAAAATCCGAATTTGACAGAAATTTACGTTCCAGTGAGAAAAATCTACGCATCGCTTTATTCTTAGACTCACCCAAACTCTCTACTGACCCTTTCAAAGGCATCAATACAATAAATCTACCGTCGGTATTACGCTTTGTAACAGTTTAATTTTGTTATAAGTGCATTTCATTTAACAGTTTAATTTTGTTATAAGTGCATTTCATTGTATGATTAATTTAATATTATAATCTACTACTTTAGTATTAAGTTTAGTGATTAATATGTACGCCTTGTTGGTTTGATTTACTTAGATTTTAGTAGTTTTGTTATTAGAAGCGGTTACATTGTTCATATTTAAGCGAAATATAAATTCAACACCTTTTGCAGCAAATTTCGGTACACACAGTGTCACCTCTCGATAAGTAGTTAATTTTGTACCTATATCTGAACTCAAGTTATAAAGGAACAATTTTCAGTAAATGGTATAAGTTTAGCGTTCGTTCATAGATGTCGCCAAAAAAAAATCAGTTCAAAAATAATTGTTGGATTTATTTAATTTTGCCGAATTTAATAATTATATTAGACTTTAGACAAACTATTTATTTCCCATATATTTTACAGAGTAGATATAAATTAAATTTTATTAATTTTGAAAACCTGTTTTCGAGTCCTTTATACAAGTCTTGGGATTTTCGTTTTCCTTGGCTAGATATGCTGCATTTTTAGATTCGAGCGTATATTTTGTATAACTCTTCTGTCGCTGTAAAAAAAACCAAATCTTTAGTACCCCAATAAATTCTTTGATATAAAGTCCATATTATGTATTAATATTGAACTGTAAATACTTGTACTAAAAAAAAAGGTTGCCTTGATAAATATTTCTTTTCAGATATACCTAGGATTATTTTTAGACTATAGATACTATATATACACACCACTTCATACTTTCTCTTAAATCTGTATTTTATTAGTCCTGTTCCCTTTTGCTGTGAATATGTAACATATAAAGGTATTTTCATTTAAGTTAGACATAAATAACCCAAAGGTATTCCTCGATTCAATATTAATATTCTTACCTTTTTTTTTCTGAGACTATATAAACTACAGCCTTCTTATAATTTCTATCAATGTTTGATGTTCCGAAATTCAGATCGATTTTTGTTTTGTCCATAGTTGCATAATTACTTGCAGCTTATTATAAACTGAAATTTCGTTACGTCTGCGTCTGATGCATTTCCTAAAATAAATAGTTAATAATTGTGTGAATAAATTCCTGTTTTATGGTTAAATAATGAGTTTATACAGTTGGGAAAATTCTATTAAATTAAACTCAACTTACGTTTCATTTTTATGGCATTTAACTACTCCTGCATTAGCACATCATTTTTTTTGACTCTTTGGTACTCTACTCCGGACTAATATTTGACTTTTCTGAGTGGTCCTTTTCCATTAGTACTAGAGTAATTAATTAAATATTATTTGTTTATTTACATTTCCATTTCGCCTTGGCGTTGCTTTTAAATTTCAGGTTAGTTGTTTCTGTCAATGTTATTATTGCGTCGTCTCGGAACTTTTCGGATCTATTCGGCTAAGAGTTCCATATTAACTTATTCTCGAAACCGTTCATCCGGTACTTCCTCATATCAAGAGCGCAGGCATCTTTTTCGCTGTTGCCAAGTGTATTCCTGCATTATTTCCTGTATCTTTCTCAACCAATGAAGAGTCGTTTTTCTTGTCTAACATGTTAATCATATCCTTGTTTTATTCCGTCTATGTGCTCTTTTGGCAAGGTTGTTAGCACCTGATATATTCTAGCCAATGGTATTCCTTCACTTTAGTTAACCAAAGTTCTAGATGGAAAGGAAGCTGGGGGAACACATTTTTCACTTTTCTGGTCACCTGCAGATAACCCACAGGTCTTCAGAGCGAGTCTGAGGAAATAATCCAAGAAAATCTTGGAAATCCGTTAGCGGGATATATAGTTTGCACTGTGAGTGTTATTTTTCGTGCTAGAAAATCTCTCTAAGAGAGGATTTTACCTGAATATTGGACCAGACCGCCATTTTCCATGCCCTTGTACTTGGCACGTGAAACCACTTTTTGACTAGAACTGAGTGACCCTATTGGATAGGTAATTTGCTTTAATATCATTTATCCTGAAAAGGGTATCTTTTTTTTTTAAATTTTGCTTTTCGTAATTTGGTAACTTTTCTCATTTTTTTTTTGGAATTAACTTTTAATCGGGTGAGACGATTTTTTTTTGATGCAACAGGGTCTAGTTTTTATATATTTTTTTTGAAATTTTAAATATTAAATGCAAGTGTAACGAATTCATACGAAGACACATTTTTAGTTTGAATTTCGTCGAACATCTTGTACCTCAGTAATTTGATTCATTTTCCTATTATATTAACCATATTTTGTGGATCGTAAATTGGCTCTATTTTATTTTAAAATAAAACCACAATATTTTAGCAACTTGCATAATGTGATTTGATTACTGCATGCGTTCTTTTTAATGAATAATAAACAGATTAATAAATGGCTGGCAGAGGTTTTCAGTAACAATTAAGTATGACGTAAATTGCTTTTCTTTTAGTTTATGGTTTTTTTTTGCATTTTCGTTTGCCGCTGGAAAATAATTAGTTAAATAAAACCCTTTTTTTTTAAGCTGGTTATATTAAAATTTAACTATATTTGTGCCTTTTGATTTTTCTTATTGCTGCCTTATTATATCTATATTTTTTGTAAGTATTCTCACAACGTTTCGCTTAAATATTTGCTATTCTTCAAGTCTATACATATCTTCTTTTGTTAAGATTTTGCTATTTTTTTAAAATTTTATTCTCATTTCTATTTAAATTGGCCGAGGTCAGTCTAAATTTTCTATTTATTTTATACGGGAAATTGTTATAGTAATCGATTTTGTTACAAATTTATTTATTTTAAATTGAGTTTAGTTATTGGAGTCAGTTATAATAATGCGCTTATATTTTTCTTACCCAACGTTTCGATTAATTTTAACCTAATTTTTTTTTTAAGTATTAGAATTATTTCTACTTTATTACGTATTGTTAATTTAAATCATTCGGATTCAGTCGAAACCTTGTATTTATTTTAGTGTTAACGCTGGTTATTGAGATTGTATTTGATAAAGTAATTTTTAGAATTTTCCTTTTCGATCTTAGTTATTGTGTTTGTATAGTATAGTATATAGTATAGTATTTGTGGATTTGTTGGATTTATTGACACAACGTTTCGACTGAATTTTCGATACCCATCAGGGTATTTTGTGCTTATTGATGGTATCTTAGTTAGTGATTTCATTTTAAATTATTTTATTGTATTTTTTTATTTTGTTGCTTGCGGTTTTAATTTATTTAAAGAAAAGTTCTGATTAGTGTCTTGAAATTAATTAAACATTTTTTTTATACTTCTCGGTAGTACTAAAATTTTTAAAATTAAATTATTGTTCTGACTGTTCAGTTAATTTTGAATCAGTAGAAACCTTTTGGGGATTTTTTTGAATTAATTAAAATTATTTGGGTTTTCGTTATAGACTTTGAATCACTATAAAAAATTCTAGAAAATTTTTGTTTTCATAGGGTTTAAGTCAGGAGCCAACTGTAAGTCACAGTCCTAATTTCAGTCAGGGGCTAATTGCAACTGCAAGTCACAGACAATTTCAAGTCACGGACTTAACTTCAAGACTCGGGATTAATCCCATGTCACGGGCCTAGTTTGAAATTAGGAGCGCTTCAGAACTTCAAGGTGCGGCTGGATTTGGTGACACTTATTGTTTACCTTTTTTTTTTCTTTATACCGTAACTGATAACATACTTATTGTTTATATTTTTTTTCTTTTATACAGTAACGGATAAATAGATTTTTTTTCTTAACTTCATTTGTGTGAATTGTGTGTTTTATTTAGCTCACACTTTTTCTTTCAAAGTATCAAGAGGAAGCAAGTGTCGCGAAGATCAAGGGGCTTTCCAATTTAAGTCGTTATAAATTGGTGGCGCTCATTTCTTTTTTTTCCTCTCTTTTTTTTTCTTTAAGACTTCTTACGTTTTCCCACGCCCTACTCTCCGGGTTAATTGAGCTAGGGCATCTACATTGCACGCTCTGTTGACCACGAGCTGTAATCTTGATACCTTTTTGTGATCGAAATAATTTAAAATAAAACAGTAATAATAATTATTATTAAATAAGAGCGTAGCAATCTTGTACCTTGGTTTTGAGAAAATCCAGGGTTACAATTTAGCGCCCAACGTGGGGCCCTTTTGAAATTCTTTTACTTTCTTTTACTGATTTGCTTTTGCTTTTATTTTTTTTTGAGCTTTTGAACTTAAATGATTTTTTTTTTCTGTAAATTGCATTGTTTTTCACTGTGAGCTAAATAGACACCTTTTTGTTTACTAACCATATTAATTTAATTTGTTTGCTTTATCGCTGATATTTGGTATTTGATTATTTATTTGCCTTTATGCATATTTGATTATTTGAGTGATATTTGTGATATTTGCGTATTTCATTTAGTTTTTATATTTGAATGGTTATTTGCCTTTAGTAAGTGTTTATGATTATTGACTTAGATTACAATTTTTTTGGCTTACTGCTCTATTTTTTTTGCTTTGATATATTTGTTATCTCTTTTGCTTTTCGTGATATTTATTGTTTTGATCTTGCGTTTCTTTTGTTAATATTGTCACGATGGATTATAATATGCAAATCGGCTACCTAAAAAAAGACATGTTAATCTATGAACTGTCGGTTCGTGGAATTCCAGCCGATGATAGTAAAACTGTGGACGAGTTACGTTCTGCCTTACGACCTGTTTTCAATCTTGAGAAAAAGGGCAAATTATTGACTTATCATTTTCCTCATTCGACCACATCCTTTTTTCGCTAGACGAATCATATTCTATTTCCCAAAATTTTCGTTAATCAAATTCATTTTTTGAATCAGAAATATTTGTGCTAAAATTGCAAACCATTTTTTCACAGTTTTGCCCTTCCATACGACCTGACACAATCCATCCAAATCGTGTTTTTTGCAGAACAGGTTGGCGAGGCCCTAAGCTGATTTGCCCTATACATAATAATTGGTAAAATAACTCATTTCCTATCAAAATATCTATCTGACTAGGCTTATAATAAGAAGGATCCACCAAAGTGATATTTTTAGGAATTTCCAATCTATTAACATTCAGTTTAACATTTGGAATTTGCCCAGTTACTTCTTGTAAAACCAAGCAGTCTAAATCTTTAACAAATGCATTGTGCAACGATTGTATACGAAGTTGACAACGATAATTTATATTAGAAATTGATTGCCCTAGTCCACCTACAACAAAATCATTTTTTTCTTTACTTAACTTCAGTCTTTCACACAGTTCCTGAGTCACAAAATTTGATTGACTCCCTGAATCTAAAAGAGCGCGAGCTACATGCCATGCACCCCTTTTGTCTTGAACTTCCAATAGAACCGTGGAAAGAAAAACATGAGAATGTGAATTTAACGATGACAACGCAACCTGGGCATTTTGCTCCCCATTATCCTGATTGCTAGGATTATTAGGTGATTTGACAACGTCGGAATGCAACAATACATTATGCTTAGCCTTACACTTCGTATACGGACCCAAACGACAATATCGACTATAATGTCCACTCTTTAAATAATTTAAACACAATTTTAATTGCTTTGCTTTTTCAAACCTATCACTAACTTGTAATTTTAAAAACTCGGCACAATTTGTAATTAAATGGCTAGCTTGACACGATAAGCATTTCAACTCCTTAACATCCGCTCGTGATCTTAAAAAATCTCTCAAATCACCCCAAGAAAGAATTTGCGTCTTTGAACCCTTAAACTCTTCCCATTCGCGATCTGGTATCGGATCTAACTTTGTACTAACTAAATACATAATAAGCGGACCCCACTGCTGTGTTTCTTGCTTCAACGCAGTCAAAGCATTTAAATTTTTTGACACACTATCAATTAAAAACCGTAATTTTTCGACTGATTCCCTTTCTATAGGGTCAAGGTCAAACAAAGTCTTAATATGCAAATGAACTAGCAAGCGATCATTATTATATTGCTCACACAAAGTTGTCCAAGCTATATTATAGTTATCACCCGAAAAATCTAAGGAACTAATAACCTGTACAGCAGCGCCCTCCAAGAAGGATCTTAAATAATGAAACCTTTGTGTTGCAGTCAAAGACATGTTATCATGTATCAAACTACTAAAAATGTCTCTAAACTCCAGCCATGCCTTATAATCTCCCGAAAACTTTGGCAATGTGATAACTGGTAATTTAACGCCCTGTAAGCCTACTGGCCTTACACCACCAACGTCACTATTACTTGAGCTAGAAGAATTCGCATCCTCTGGCTTAAACTTGGCAACTATAGTTTTCGCCTGATCCTTCAAATTGAAATAAACATCCTCAAAACTAGTGCGTTCTTTTAGGTCCTTGTCTAAATCTTCAGACAAAAATTCCAATTCATCTTGCAAGTGCTCAAATTTGTCGTAAGTTAACTCGATTTTATTAAGCCGTTCCTGCAACTCACACAGCTCAGCATCATTTAGAGAGGTTTTGGGTTTCAGACCCTCTAAATATTTTTCAAAATTAGTCATTTTCGATTTGCAAGTACCCCTCCCCTTAACTAGCTTATCTTTATTCTCGGCCAAGTTCTCGGCCATATTGACAAATGCAAGGAAAACAAAATATAAACACAAAATACGACACTCTACTAAGCGCCAACCAATCTATTTTTAAAGCAAAGGATGCAGGATACCGGACTTACCCACTTGCTTCTTTCTTCTACCACGCCGCCGCCTTGACACGTTACCTAAACCAAAATTCACTGAACAAAATATCTGTACACTTTTCTATTCGGCTCACTGGACCATAATGTTTCGTTTAATGCACTGTATACGCTTTTATTTTTATTTTTCATCCCAAGAAACAACTCGAAATATCCTTAACAAACTGGATATATTTAAAAACTTATTACATTAATTTAATTAGGAGAAAATACAATATTATGCTTCGCGTAAAGCACTTGCTCCTGGAACACTTTTGCAATGCTATTCGGACACTCTACCGCTGACCTTGCAAGTTTCACAACGAAAATTTAACGACTTTTATTTATACTCCACAGAAATACAGGTTATTTCTACTTAGACTTACTAATGAGCGAACGGATAACTGAACGGCTCACCGAGTACGTTACGATTAACCAATCTGTCACGTGACCCAAGGAATTTTTGATTGGAGAGTCCTCGCTTAGAATTATTAAATGCTTGTTACAAATTATCAAAATTGGAAATGATTTTAATAAAATTGACCTTGATTGATCGATTGACAAACCTGGTGCTAACCAGGGACAGATCCCCTAATGATATTAAATACTGAATATAAGAAGAGGAGGTTTTATTAAAAAAAAAAACTAAAAAAAGTTATAGCTCGAGCTGGGATTGGAAGACACAACTTTTGCAGTGCTCTACGGGCACCCTAACAGTGAGCTTGCAGGCTTCACAAGGAAAATTTAACGATCCTTGTTTATACTCCGCCGAAATAAACCTATATATTAGAAGAGACAGAATAACGGGCGGACGGACAAATCCAAATTTTGATTGGGGAGTCCTCGCTTCTAATTATTAAATGCTCGTTACATATTATCCGAAATTGAAATGATTAATAAAATTGAACTTGGAGCCATTAAGCCATTAAAAACCCCGAAAACCATTTAAAATGCGTTTTTTTTTTATTATTTATTATATTATAAAATGATGTTCCAGCAAACTCTGGACTCTACGGCACATACATATTTCTAACTATAAAATGTGGACTATGCGTTTCGGAGTTAATCTTTTAAAATTATTAACATTATTACAAATTACCCTTGTTATATTAGATGTTTCTTGGAATACATTTAATCGCAAACAAAATTTTTAAAATTCACAAGCAATTACAGTTTATGCAAGACAGCTTAAATTATCAACCAAAACACTAACCTTAATAAAGACGAAATAAAAAATACAGAAAAACTTTTGACCTTATATCTTTTGACAGAGGTTAATATTAACTAAAATCTCGCCATTTTGCGTTATTGCAATCAAAATATTATTTCCTTTCTGTTAAGCTAACTTTTCCATTTCGTTTAAAAATCTTTATTATACCCTGTATAATATAGAGCTTCTTTAAGTAGGTTACATCAAATTAAACATATTTGAATATTTTATATTTACTGATACTTCTAACTGCAAAGATAAAAATCTAATAATGCAGAGCAGAGAGACAATTTCATTGTACATAGTCTAAATATAAAATGCATGTCCTCTTAAGATTTATTAACAAGTAATAAATGTTTTAAAAATTAAAATTTCGTTTCTTAAAATATAAGCCACATTAAAAAACGCCTTGAGTCATATTACTAAAAATAGCACCTAACCTATCTTAAATACCCAACAAAATATAATCGGAAAATGAAACTAAAGACCATAAGCTACATTATATGTAAAATTCAAGACATTCCGACAAGACAGACCGAAACCACCTTTCAATGCATTTTGTGCGTTGGTCTTTAAAATAAATTTGTTCGTAAGCTATTTTAAAAAAACCGGTTTGAACATTTTACCTCTATCTACTATTGAAGTCGTTTTCTTAAGATACTATAAAATCAATTTAATATGTTATTTATAACGTGTTTCACTAGCAACATTGATGGGCATCTTACAGATGGCAAGCTACAAGTAATTGTACACAATGTATATTGTTCTGACTGCTTTTCGCGTTTTCTTGGTTCCTTCTTAGGTCTTTTATATGTTGTGCATTGTCATTATCACATTCATTAAGGAATCAGATTTTGCTTCCATAATTAATGATAACGTCTGTATCTTTGTTTAAAAAAACAGTCCTTTCTTCTTCGTCTTCAGATTACTCCAATTTCAGACTCAGCTGGATCCGATGTCAAATGTTCCGGATTGGCTGGTACACAAACACGTTTTCTGAATGCACTCCTTTTATTTAGAACAAAGCTTACAGGTAGCAAATGTAAACACTGGATATACCTAACATTCGTAGCTAAGGTAACTTTAAACTTGTCACGGTCATATCCAGTGTTTACCTTTGCTACGTGTAAGCTGTGTTCTAAATCAAAGGAGTGCATTCAGAAAACGTGTTTGTGTACCGGCCAATCCCGAACATTTGGTGTCAGAAGTGGGATTCCACCGAAAAGGCACGAATACTGGTTTGTTCCTCGCGTGGTGAAGCAATGGAGGTGCTAAGGAACATACCCGAAGATTAACAAAATGACTTTGGGGCATTAGTATCTCATTTAAAAATGCGGTATGGCGAAGCACATTAAGTATTAAGGAAGTATATAAAGCGCAACTTCAGTGTCGTAGACAAAAATATAACGAAAACTTTCAAGAGTATGAAGCTGATAATGTGCGGTTAATCAACCTACGTTATCCATCCTACCCTGAAGAAATTAAGCAGGACTAAGCAGTTATAAGTTTTATTGAAGGCCTTCGTGACCCTGATACCAATCAGGCATTAAGAATGGCTAGATTAAAGAAGATATTTGAAGCTCTCGCATATGCCCTTCAGTACGAAACTGCTAGACAAACATCCAGAAATGAAGCCAAATTACGAAGACTAATTTACACTTAAGAACAACGCTCCACAATTGAAGACAAAAACTCTGAAGAAATTGCAAGAGACTCTTACCAGGCAACCGAAGGATGAAAGCAAGTATCTGTCTTACCTACAAAGAAAAGGCATCCGTTGTTGGCAATGTTGGAAAGAGGGGCATGTGCATAGTCGCTGTACCAAAAATAGGCTTCCTGAAAATAATCAAGAAAATTCCCTGTGGTGGCACAATCCTCGCAGCTTCGGCACCAGTCTTTTAAATCTTTCTCGAACTTTTTCGAGTCTTCTTGACACCAAAATGCCTACTACCAACAGCGTTGTGTACGGCTTGCAAAACTTCGGTGATCTTCCTTGAGGGTAAAATAGTCTGATATTTGTGGTTTTTGCCATCAGGACTTTCCCAAATTTTCTTTAACAAACCATCTTTTATCATCAAAGAGTCCTATAAAGCCCAGTATCCTTTAAATGTCTGGGATTTAGCTGCAATTTCTTGGCAGCAAGGTCTTGGAGAATTTTCTAATTTCAGCTTGGTTATAGGGCCAATCTTGGTCTTTTTGCTGATCTTTGAATAAAACGCTTGGGTCCCACTCTTCAGACCTTTGAAGAGCTGTTCTTCGGCAATGAAAATCGTCAGGATCTTCTCTTTCCTTGTGTCTGCTGCAGTGTTTGCAACTTTCTGGGCATCGTCTTCTTCAAGGGTCGATATGCTTTTGAAGTTTTAAGTTCTAACCTTACTTCCATAAAATTTGGTTACGTTAGTCTGAGTTTTTTTGTGATAAAATTTTTGTCAAATAAATAAAATCTACTATGTCAGGTAGCTAACTAAAAAAGTTGTGAAAGAGGTCACTCAAAATGAGAAAAAAAAATATGTACGCAGATTATAATTATTAAAGTTATGCAAATAGTATTTTAGAATTCCTTTTAAGGCGTTGGTTTTGTTTTAATTTATCTTTATAATGAAACATTCCAAATTTTTATTTCTACACAATACCAAAACATATTTTAATTTTGTAAGTAGTGACATGTTGAAATGTTCAAGTTTAGATGATCCAGATGATACAGAATATATCCCAGCTTCCGTATTATCTTCCCCAAAATAATCTTTTGAAAATATAAGATGTTCGGTTTTTTTTTAAATTTTCATCACTTGTAATTAGCATATAATTTTTTGCAATCTTTTGGGTTTTCTAGAGCGATATATACCCTGGAGCTGAAGAGGTTAAAAAAAGATCAATCGAACAACAATACAGTGAGTAGTTAGTTTTAACCTTAGTTAACGACGCAAATAAAGATTACGATTCATCGCCAGAAATACCAGTCTTAAATGATAAATTTGATGTGAGAAAATCACCAAAACAATTTGTAATTACACGTTTGTAATCTGTTCGTTTATACAAAATACCCAATCAGCGACGTATTTTTCTGATCAGAAAATTAGACACATCCGGGGAGGACGGTGCGTATACAGCGTGGCAAAAAAGTTTTAAAAATCAAGGAGGCTTTCTTTTATATATATGTTATTTCACCCATCTGAAGATGGTACTGTGCACCCAAACTATTGGCATGAAATTTTTTAAACTAATTAAACATAATCATTTATACCTTTAGACCTCCACACCATCCATTGATGTGGGATCTAAAGGTATGTATACTTATGTTTTTTTTGCATTTGTATTTGTATTTGAAGTGTTGCTGACTTTAATATGTTATTTGGTTTCGTGTTATATATTTATATACGGTGGTTATAGCAATCCGGTTCAGAGTAGTGGCATTTTCCAGTAACCGGGGGATTCAACAGCAGCTTTAATTTAATTATTGGCATTAAGTACTGGGTATATAAAGCCGCCGTTTTTTGTAATTTTTAAAGCTGTTGTGGGCTATTATGCTTATGCTGACTGATAATCATCATCAGTTACCGTTAAGGGTTTTAGATGTTTTATACATGGTGTATACCAAGGTTTAACTTGAATTTTATTTTTACCGCAGTGCGTATTAGAAACTAATATTTTGGTCAAAGGGTAATACACATTTATACTAAGTACAGAGAGGCTTTGTTTAAAGCCTTTTGAATTTAGAGCTGTAAAATATTTTCTTACTTTAAATTTTATACTGTTAAAGATATAGATTTTGAGATTTTCCATTAAGACAATTATCCTGTCATATTTTATTATTTTTCCATAAAACAGCTCATATATGTTATTAATATAATTAATTAGGGGCAGTATTGTAATCTCGAAATTAGAAAAAAATATATAAATTGTGTTTTTTGTTTTGATGTTTTAGGGGCCATAGAAAGTGAAAAACATATTTGAAGAAAAAAATTATAATGCCTTTGTATCTATTTGTACACTAAATTTTAGTATGTTATAGATCTTGACTTTCTAATTAAAAGCCCTCATGGGCAGAACTCGACCTATGATTAGTTTTAGAGATATAGGATGTTACATTTTATTCAAATCTCTACATGGGGAAAACAAAATATCACCAAATTACTTTTTTCAATATATTTGTAGTATAGTACTTCCTTAAATAAGAAAAATGTTTTATATGATCATAGGTCCCCAAATACTTTATTTTCAATATACAAGGTGTTTCTCATGTCTAGAAAACAAAGACTTTCATATCTTCATATAAATTTTTTTTCTTATTTAAAATATGTTGAAAAAGTAATTTGGTGTTAGGTTGTTTTTCTGATTTATGTACCTCTGAAACATGTCACACTATTGGGTTTGCCCGTCAAGACTTTTAATTAGGAGGTCAAGATCTATATCGCACTAAAATATTATGAAATTTGGCGGTTCACCAAAAATCTATATGCGTTCGGTGTTTTTGGCACCAAAAATAGTCAAAAAGGTCAAAGTCTCATTTTATTATATATTTATTTTTCTTATATATTTTTTGCATATCGATTTCGGATTTCGTTATTAGATGGGACCTTTAGTGATTTATAAAAAAATTATAAAATCTAAGGGCTGACAAAAGATTTTGGGTTTTCGATAATAGATAGAATCTTTGATGTTTCCAATAAAAATATTTGACAGTTTTTTGTCAACGCTGATTTTTAGTTCGATATTTAAATGGTATTTTATCTATTTACGATTTTGCGTACTACACAGTATTTTGGATATACATAGGTTAGCTTAAGAATTGACAGTTTTCAAAAATAGCAATATAATATTGGTCTGGCGGCCTTACTTTCAGGTCAAGTTATCAACTCAGACTCCCGCCCAATAGGGCGGGCTACTCGTAACAGGTCGGCGTTTTGACAATTCAGGGCCTAACATTCATATTTTACTAATATTGCTTTTATAGGAAATATTTGATATTTTTTCTATAGTGGATATATATTTTTACAATTCAATCGCATGTAAAGTTAACTTACTGATCGGTCATAATGCACGCTGTTCTTAGATTTCACAATACTAAATTCATTTTATATAAGAGTTATAATGTATATAGGAAAATTTTTTAAACTCGCAACTAAATATATTCCTACGACCACTTACGAAACTGACAAAGAAAACACTCTTAACTTGGCTCACAGGCGTGCTGAAAAAAAAATTCAACACGTTTTGAAAAATGCTCTCTCAATACGATAATCTTGTGTCATTATTACAGCTGCAGTAACGGGTAGTATTGACACAATTTATTGAACACTGATGTTGAAATCTACAAAATATAAAATTTAATAACTGTACTGAAAATGTTGAATGGTCGCAGGAAAAATAGTATACATTACTCGCGCAAAGTTATTGTTTTCAAACTATGCTAAATCCCTCCTCCTGTGAATACTACCACTCTCAATACTTTGACGTCTAAAAACGTGATAAACTTACTGGTAATCTGTTTCCGGGCTACACCGTCTAGAAAGTGAACAAAACTTGTTTTTACAGGTAAATCAGTGAAGTTCTTTTCACAAAAAATGGTTCTGCCTCAATAACTGCAATAAAACTACCTGGCTCGATCATATTATGTAGATAAGAGCTTGATAATAAACAAAAATAGCCGTATAAAAAGATCTAAAATTTCTTCTGTTTTAAGTATAAAAACATAATGTTAAAGGTTCTCAATGTTTACCTATAACAGGTATTTTAAATACATTTTTCGAAAATTGAATGTCAGTCTTTATTTCTCATGGAAAGGGTTCAGTTGTAGTGAGATATTATTTTACTGAATATTAACAGTATTATGTCGCGTCCGTAGAAAAACATTGGTGCTTCTTCTAATGTTCCGGTGAAGTTAGCTGTCGATACTAGGAAAATTAAAAAAATCGTTTATATATAATTCTTTACTTAACAGAGGCCTTAACGCCAGTGTGGCTTCGACAAAAATCTGTTATTTTACTAACATATCTTTCACTACAGTGTCAAATTATATCAAATCAACAAAGAAACGTTCCACCAATTGTTTCGATGAAGGCAACAATGAATTGATAAGGCATAAAGACTACATAAATTATAAAGAGCAACGTGTACCTATATTAGAAACTATGAAACAACGGCACTAATGATAACTGCACTAAAACTTAATGAATCATTTAAGTTGTAGTGGTGTAGAATTAATAAAAATATGGTAAGGATATTCACCCAGGTAGTTAGAAAAATTCAGTCTGACACGCAGTTCTCTAAAAAATTCCTAATTTACTCTGGATTATACCGATTATAATCAATTTGGATGAGGATAGCGATAGTGAAACCGATTTGCTTCTTAAGTCTAGTAGACACAGAACTTTCAGTTTCTTTTATATAGACTACCGTAAGATCAGGGAATTTTATAAACTTCTTCTGTTTACAAAGGAATTATATATTTCGGGAGATTTAAGGATTACCCCATCTTTTTGAGCGTTATAAAGATTCTGCGAATGTTGACTATCCAATACAGGTCGAGGTCTGGGATTATTTAATATATAACTAAGCGCCTAATATCCTCCTAAAGCTTCACTCAGTTTCTCTGTCTCACTCAGAATTGAATTTGCATCATATATTCACAAAGCCCCAAAGACTAATGAATTGACAACCGACTGCTTCTGAAATGGATGATGGTGAGATCTAAAGTTTAAATACTTAGTCGTATGTGCCAATTTCCTGTGAACAGGATGACCTGGAGTACCGTTCTCTTTCTTTTGTACTAACCCATCAAGAAAAGGAATAGCACCATCTTGACACAATTTTCATAGTGAATTTTATATTAGAATGTGGTTGACCAAAGACCATGGGCATATTATAAGTATAATCGACATACCTAAACCAATTATAAGGGGGCAGCTTATAGCAATTTCCACGAAAGCCTCCATACACATGTTCGCCGCCAGAGGAAATAACGGAGATCCCATGGCCGCTCCCGAGGTTTGTTAATAAAGAGTACCCTAAAAAATGAAGTATATGGATGTTAAGCATTCTCTTATCAATTCAATAAGACCTGATCGAGATTTTAAAATATATCTGAAATTATAGAAACTGAATCGTCAACTTTGTATACCAGGGATTCAACATCAAAACTGACTAAAATATCGCCTTGACCTAATTTAAAATATTTAAGCTTCCCTAAGAAATAGTAAAAACAGTCTAGGTCTCAAGTCAAATATTGGAAACTTTAAGTTCTTGTCCATGACCACTGTTGTATTTCCTTTATCTGCTGGTATAATTGTAATTTCTTTTTTGTTGTTGAGGCTCTCTATGGCTCTTTAGAGCTAGAAGTGTTTCATATCTCTTCTCTACATTCGATATTATATCTTCGGATGTAATGGTTCTTGAAATAATTACGAAGTTCTATCCTTTAGAAAGAACTTGGGTTACTTTGCAAATTTTTTAAAGTTTTTAAGTTCTTTAGTTATAGTTTCCTAGAAATTGACATACACATAGAGATACGTCAATAGCTTTCTAGGAATGTAAGCAATACTCACGTGCTTCAAAAGTGGTTCATTTTTAGTTTCAAATCTTTTTATTTTTGTTGCAAAAAGATGTGCAAAGTTAACAGGCAGGTCAGGTTACTTTGCAAATCTATTATCTATATCCTTGCGTTTTTAGTATGCCGGAGCAGCTTTGTACAAAGAAACATTTCCATATATATTTACTTGCTTGTTTGCCTGTTATTTTTGCTCATTCTTAGACGTGCAAAGTTACCTTTTCTTTATATAGTCAATAAAACATTATATATTTAGTATGTTTGAGCAACTTTATGCAAAATAACTTACCATAAGTATAGACTGTGTCAAGTTGAGACTACTTTCCGACGTTTCGCCTACGATTACCCGATACATCTTCAGCAATCCTCACTACAATTACACGAGATCCAAACACGGAACGAGCTCCTGTGAACAGAGTTCGAGTATTTATACCTTACCTGTGCTCATCATCGCGTGATTCATCGTAATGAGCCTCTTATCTTCCTTTTATATATATCCCTACACTGACACAAAAACCTTGGCATAATTTACATTAATCATATATCCTGTTAAACCCTGATGTTCACCGACAGCGGAATGAAGTATTTACTATTACTTATCCATCTTAAGTCTAGTAGACAGACTCTAGTTTCTCTACATACACTTTGCCGCAGGAACAAGGAATTTTATATCCTCCTAGCAATAGAATTACACCTTACGGTCATCTGCAGCATTACTAAAGGACCATTTCAGTTGCGAATATAATTCAGTTCAGTATGAAATCGTGAAGATACTTCGGAGCCCTAAACCACCAAAATCCAACTTGTCAGTCGCAGAAAGGAAAGATTAATCATGAAGATAATAAGAAAGAAGAGATTACAATTTTACCAGCGGATAAAGGAAATGCAACAGTGGTCATTGCCAAGAACAGCTATGTGTAGGGACAATCCTGAAACTTCATGATGACTCCAAGCTAACTAAGAAATTCGGGAGGACAATCTGCAACCTAATCAATGCTTTGAATTTTCCGAACCTAGAGAAGAAGAAATGAAGGCCCAGCGGTTCGAAGATTTCCAGATCATACGGACCAAAAATACAGAAGGCCAATGTATCTTTATTATTATTACATATTTAGCCATTATTTTAAAATCTTTTACAGGACGATCTAACTCTTATATTAAAAATTCCAGACATTTCGTTGAGAAGCCTTTAAATTTTAAATTAGATCATGCGATATTTTAGTCAGTTTTATTATTGAATTCCTGCATATAAATATGCCTATTGATCTGAATCCGGACTTAGTTGAATTAATTAAAAAACACGTAACGTCCAAATACCTTATCTTTCAAGGTACTCTTTCTGAGCGAGCAAACCTCGGGCGGCCCTGGACTCTCCGGTACCTCCCGTGGTAGCGAACATCTTTATAAAAGCTTCCGAGCAAATTGCTCTAAGCTCTGCCCCTTTACCTCTATATGTTGGTTTGTGTATGTCGATGATACTGTTGTAATACGGCCAGATGGGGAAGAAAATCTAATTGTGTTTTTAGATCATCTAAACCAATAACATTTTAATATGTAAGTGCAAAAGAAAGATAGTGCCACACTTTGATATTTTGTTTACGGGAGACTGACACTTACGAATATGTATTTAAAGTTTAGCTCTCATAGATATAGGTGCTCGATTAGGTAATAAAGTAATTCTCGACCTCGGCCGGTATTGGATAGTCAACCATCAAGTTCAGTTTTACTTTTATACAGGGTAACACAGATAAAATTGGCACAATTTTTAAAATGCACAAAAAGATTGGGCAATGCTTAAGTTTGCGAAAAACATAATCCCTTTGCAGAGAGAATAAGTTTACAAAATTTTCTGTTCCTGCGGTAAGGTGTATACAGGAGAAACTGGACTTATTAGACCTAAGGAGCATGAAAGATGTATAAGTAAAAGAACAACGGTTTAATCCGATGTCACTGAACAAAAGCACTGAAAATGATTAATGTAAAAGGTACCAAGGTTCTTGCATCGGTCGCGGTATATTATAAGAAGGAAAATAGATCATGTATCTTAAAAATGTTAATAGAGACGCTACGTGCTTTATCATGTGTGGAAACCAATTATTACAGTAAGTCGGGCGGCGGTAAGTACAGATTAGGTTCGGTATAAATATCCGAACTCTGCTAACCGATGTTCATTCGGTGAAGATGCTTCGTGCAATCACAGGCAAAATCTCGGAAAGTAATCCCAATTTAACACGGAGCAAACTCAAGAATCCTGATTTCTTACCCTTACTAAATTGCCTACACAATGAAATCGACCCAGGCAGTTCTATTGAAGTTATTTATTCAAACCATTTTTATTAAAAAGCACTATACAAAGTTATTTCCGCTAATATAATAGACTCGCGGAATCTATTATAATAAATATCCGATACATATTTTTCAAATTAGACAAGGCGGAGCAACGTAAGGATATTGATTGGAGAGCCTTATAAGAGGTTAATTCAAATTATTTTCGTGCCCTTTTTTAAAATTTTATTCATCCATTAGAATGATTTTAAGTTGGTCTTGGCACTCTCGATTAAAAATTAAAAAGTAATTTTGATATTTCTAAATTTAGTTATGTTCAATATGTAAAAATTTAAAAATAACTTTACGTGGCATATTTCTTCTACCGAGTATTAGATAGATGACCTTATAAATTAAATGTAGCGGTTCAAAAGTAATTTCGATAACTCAGAGTATTAGTTAAGCAGGTAAGTAAAATATGCAATCATTGTTCCTTATTAGTCATATCGTAATTTTCAACATATTTCCGAAAAAATAAAACAGTCATCCCGAAAGGCATTTCTCATAAATCCTTCGTAAATTTTTATGCAAAGGTAGATATAGGTATATGATTAACTTTTGCATCTAATATCGATAATTCATTGACTTATTTTTTGTGTTTGTAAAATAATTTGGCAACAGCATTGCACATGATTTATTCTTGTTTTTCAATGATTTTTAATACCTTACCCATATCTGGAAATGACTAGATATAAATTAATACCAATAAGTTATCAATATTTTTGAAATACTTTATTGTTAATTTATTATTTTAATCAGCAATTTTATATAGCCCTCTGAAAATATTATTGTGTCTTCCAAGAAAAACGTTAAATTTCCGATTTGAATTTGCACTCGTAGGCACTACATACCGTGTTCATAAATTGGTTTAATGTCAAATTAGTTTAACGTAGTAGTAGTAATTATAGTAAAATATAATTTTTATTAGTACTAAAATTCATTTTTGGAATTTCTCGGTTGAACATAAGTGGCAGTTGTAGTTCTTCGCCTTAATGTAGTTTTTCTTCCAATTTCCCATCCATATCTTTGGTTAAGATGAATAGCTAACTTTCTAAAAGCATTTTTAAGCTCATTGTGGACCTACAAAATAAGTATTTAATAAATTTTAAATATATATTAAGATGCCTCATATAATTATTAGTGATTACCCGCTTATTTTACGTAGAAATAATATTTAGGTGTCGGTGTAAAAAGTCGGTCATAATAAAGTACTAGTTTCTGTAAGACTCGGTTTAAGATGACTCGTGCTGTTTAATATACAAAAGTGTGCTAATACGAGCGATACAAAAGTAAATTAAACAAATGTATCTATTTAAAACTATAATAATAATAACTAATTAATAAAAGAAAACAAAAACTTGATTGCTTAGAATCGAATATAGTATAACTAGCAGAGTTAAAATATCAAAACTAGATAGTATATTTAGTATTCTATGTAAAAAACCTTATTAAGAATTCTTAACATTTTGATCTAAAAATATTTTCATAAAAGCTAACCTGTTATTTCAATGTTGATGACTGCAAACAGGAATTGTTAAATCTGTTTTATTTTTAGTCTTTGCCTATTATGATCAACACCGAAATAATTTTTGGTATATAAATCTGAGACTTAATAAATAGGTTTTACTTACATGGAATATTAAATATGTTATCTTATTTCCTCATTTTAGTCAGCTAGTAAACTAGTAAGAATATTTTTTTACAGCCGATCCTAAATCGATTTTTTTAACATAAATTTTGTTTTCTTAAGTAATTAATTAACATTTTGATTTTGCACAATTCCGGGTATAAGGAGATTCCGTTCACAAATTAATATCCCCAAAAACAGAAATTACTTTCAGAATTGTGTGCTCTGAAATCAAAGTAGAAAGCATTCTTTGATAAATAAGGGAAAAGACCTAACCCTAGTTTATTGGAAACCATTTTGCTTTAAATCGGACCATTTTAAGTATTGCTTCTTAACACTTAGGTATACGTTTTTTTTAATATATTCACAAAATCTTAAAATTGATAAAAATCCATAAGTTTGTTTGAGGCACACGAACTCTAATAAACTTAACTTTCGAATACACATAACTATATATATATATATATATATATATATATATATATATATATATATATATATATATATATATATATATATATATATATATATATATATATATATATATATATATATATATATATATATATATATATAATTATTCAATTTGTTTGTTAAACCCGATATATTTATTGGACTTCGCCTATCATAGTAGGCTTTCTCAAAAATTGCTCATTCCTTTATTATTTTTTTTTTATTTTTTGGTATATATGGCTTTCCTTACCTATCTACAATTAATTTAAAAAACATTTAGTGGTCTAATTATAAAATTACATTTACAATTTTTCTAAAACTGATTTAAAATTTTATACTATTGACAATAATTATTACAAAATTAATAAACTAAGGTTACATACCTCGAAAAATACATGTTGATTATTTATTTATATTTGAATGATAGGTGGCAAGTTAGTGGTTTGCCAGGCAACTCATGCCACAGTTTTAGGTAAAAAGGTGTTCTTATCGTAGTACGTTTTTTTTTGAGGAATTTAAAGATAATTTTTTGCTATTTTTTAATTTAAACCTTAGAGTAGAATCAGACATTCACAATGATATACTACATTTTAAAAATAATGGCTTAGACGAAGTTAAAACTATACTAAAATATCAAATTGTGGTATATTTGACTTAAATTTTTTATGTGTTGTTTGTCATTTACTGCATTTTCTTCTTTTTTTATGTGAATCATTTCTTTGATAATTAATTTCTGATACAGGTTATCTTCATCAATAATTTTGGTTTCAGAAAAATTAAATTCGTGTTTTGTGCTTTTTTCATGTTTGTGTAATGCAGTGGATGCATTCTTTGTATACTTATGCCCTTTTATTCTATTTTCTAATATAATTCATAGGGCAGTTTAAACAAGGAATTTCATATACGAGATTGGATTTTTTATTTTTGGGAATTTTAGTTTTTAATTTTGTAAATAGGGAGCCTATCAGGTTCTGGGCTTTATGACACACAATTATGTTAAATTTTCCTAAGATATGTTTTAATTTTTCAGATAATTGAGATGTGTATGGCATTGCAATATATTTTTTTGCGTATTATCTTGTCTTACGTTTTCGTTATGATTGTTATAATATATGTACGTCCTTTGTTTGATAATTCTTTTTATCAGTTTTTCTGGGAAAAAATTTGCATTCAACGTCTCTTTAACTTTATTAAGGGCTTCAGGACGGTATTTTGGTGACGTTAAAGATATGGCACGGTCAACTAGACCAATCACAAAACTTCTTTTTTGTTTGTATGGATGGTGGGAATTGAAATTAAGATATCGTCCAGACCAAGTTTCTTTTGTAAACCATTTAGTTTTTAAATTATTTTCTTTTTTTCTTATTATAGTAAGGGCGAGAAAATTTATTTTGTTTTCTGATTCAACTTCAAGAGTGAACTGAAGTTTCGGATGGAAATTATTGAATGCGAAAAGTAGTTCTTCTATTTTATTTTCTGGAACTGATGCTAAACAATCATCCATATATCTCTTTAAAAAAGTAATATTAAAATTTAATTTTTCAAGAACTTCCTCTTCTAGGTATTCCATAACTATTTGTGCGATTATAGAGGAAATAGGTGAGCCCATAGCACATCCATCAAGTTGTTGATAAAATTGGTTTTTGTATTGAAAATAATTATTTGACATTATAAGATGTAAGGCTTCTAAGAATTCAGGCTGAGTTAGAGTTGTGAAATTTTTTAAAATATTCCATTTGCCTTTTATAGCACTAACTATGAGTTCATTTGGTATATTAGTATACAAAGAAATTACATCTAGTGATATTAACTTTGAATTTGGTGGTATTGTTACTGTATCTAGAAAATGTTTAAATGTAAATGAGTCTTTTATGTAATAAGTGTTTTTACCTGTGATATTTGACAAACATTTTGACAAATACTTTGAGAGCTTGTAGGAAGGAGATTGAATACATGAAACTATAGGCCTGAGGGGAATGTTAGGTTTATGCAATTTGGGTAGGCCATATATTTTAGGCGTGACTGCATTATGAATTGACAAATTTTTAGCTTCCGCGTCAGTTAATAGATTTTTGTATAAGAGTTTTTTTACAAAAGTATTATTTTTGTTTTAAAAGATGTTAGTTGGGTCATTCTTTAAAAGTTTATAGGTACTGGTATCTTTTAAGAGCTGATTCATTTTTGTGTCATAATCAGTAGTATTCATTATAACGGTTTTACTGCATTTATCTGGCTTAAGTATGGTTATTTGAGGATTATCTTTAATGAATTGCCTTGTTTTATTATGTTGTTTCTGTATTCGTTTTTGAAAATTGGTAATTTTATTTTTTTTATGTTTAATTTTTATTTTATGATTGGTAATTATATTTACTACGTCTGACCTTATACTATCTTTTATTTCATTTGGTTTATCTTGTATAGCTGTTCCTACGCGGGATATATATTCTGTTAAAGGTAAGCTTTTTTCGTTTTGAACAGGAAGCGAGAAGTTTTCGCCTAAAGCAAGAACTTCTGCGACATCGTTAGGAATATCTGTGTTAGAGATGTTGTCTAACCATGAGGATGTATTTATTTGTATGTCATTTTTTTTCAGTGACCGATATTAATTTAGAAAGTTTTTTTTTATTTTTTTGTTTAATAGAATTGAATAATTTTTCATATTTAATGTTTTACAATCTCATGAATTTATTAAAAACCTCAACTGGAAGTATTGAATTAACTGCGTTAATTTTTTGTTGAAGGAGATTATTTAATTTATTTATAACTTTCGTTGTTTCAGTTATACATAGATTTAAAATTTTTACCTTTGTGATATTTATAATATCACCAAATTTATTTTCGAGGTACGTACCTGTGAATACAATGTGGGAAACATTGAAATTTAAAAAAGTTGGCGAGACGCCTGTATGTTTGCTTCTTAATAGAAAAATGCTTTTATTTTTTTGCTTTACTAATTTTGTGTTTGTGGTAGATATTTCTTTAGGTATATCGGCACATAAAAATCCATAAGTTGTTTCAATTTCTTGAAAGAACGTCATATCAGTGAAATACAGTTCGGTACCCTTGTATATATTAGTATTCTATTTGTTTCTTAAACTCGGTATATATTAATTGGACTTCTTTCTTGTGTATAGGTTTATTTGCAAAATCAAACAAAGGGATTAACTTGACGTTTCGCCTATCATAGTAGGCTTTCTCAAAAATTGCTCATAGCTTTATTATTTTTTTTTTGGTATATATGGCTTTCCTTACCTATCTACAATTAATTTAAAAAACATTTAGTGGTCTAATTATAAAATGACATTTACAATTTTTCTAAAACTAATTTAAAATTGTATACTATTGACAATAATTATTACAACATTAATAAACTAAGGTTACATACCTCGAAAAATACATGTTGATTATTTATTTATATTTGAATGATAGGTAGCAAGTTAGTCGTTTGCCAGGCAACTCATGGCACAGTTTTAGGTAAAAAGGTGTTCTTATTGTAGTACGTTTTTTTTGAGGAATTTAAAGATAATTTTTTGCTATTTTTTAATTTAAACCTTAGAGTAGAATCAGACATTCACAATGATATACTACATTTTAAAAATAATGGCTTAGACGAAGTTAAAACTATACTAAAATATCAAATTGTGATATATTTGACTTAAATTGTTTATGTCTTGTTTGTCATTTACTGCATTTTCTTCTTTTTTTATGTGAATCATTTCTTTGATAATTAATTTCTGATACAGGTTATCTTCATCAATGATTTTGGTTTCAGAAAAATTAAATTCGTGTTTTGTGCTTTTTTCGTGTTTGTGTAATGCAGTGGATGCATTCTTTGTATACTTATGCCCTTTTATTCTATTTTCTAAAAGTTGGGTTGTCATACCAATATATTTCATAGGGCAGTTTAAACAAGGAATTTCATATACGAGATTGGATTTTTTATTTTTGGGAATTTTAGTTTTTAATTTTGTAAACAGGGAGCCTATCAGGTTCTGGGCTTTGTGACACACAATTATGTTATATTTTCCTAAGATATGTTTTAATTTTTCAGATAATTGCGATGTGTATGGCATTGCAATATATTTTTTTTGCGTATTATCTTGTCTTACGCTTTCGTTATGATTGTTATAATATATGTACGTCCTTTGTTTGATAATTTTTTTTATCAGTTTTTCTGGGAAATGATTTGCATTCAAGGTCTCTTTAACTTTATTAAGGGCTTCAGGACGGTATTCTGGTGACGTTAAAGATATGGCACGGTCAACTAGACCAATCACAATACTTCTTTTTTGTTTGTGTGGATGGTGGGAATTGACATTAAGATATCGTCCAGGCCAAGTTTCTTTTGTAAACCATTTAGTTTTCAAATTATTTTCTTTTTGTCTTATTATAATAATGTTGAGAAAATTCATTTTGTTTTCTGATTCAACTTCAAGAGTGAACTGAAGTTTCGGATGGAAATTATTGAATGCGAAAAGTAGTTCTTCTATTTTATTTTCTGGAACTGATGCTAAACAATCATCCACATATCTCTTAAAAAAAGTAATATTAAAATTCAATTTTTCAAGAACTTCCTCTTCTAGGTATTCCATAACTATTTGTGCGATTGTAGAAGAAATAGGTGAGCCCATAGCACATCCATCAAGTTGTTGATAAAATTGATTTTTGTATTGAAAATAATTATTTGACGTTATAAGATGTAAGGCTTCTAAGAATTCAGGCTGAGTTAGAGTTGTAAATTTTTTTAAAATATTCCATTTGCCTTTTATAGCACTAACTATGAGTTCATTTGGTATATTAGTATACATGAAATTACATCTAGTGATATTAACTTTGAATTTGGTGGTATTGTTACTGTATCTAGAAAAAATCTGTATCTAGAAAAAATTTCTAGATACAGTAACAATACCACCAAATTCAAAGTTAATATCACTAGATGTAATGTCTTTGTATACTAATATACCAAATGAACTAATAGTTAGTGGTATAAAAGGCAAATGGAATATTTAAAAAAATTTTACAACTCTAACTCAGCCTGAATTCTTAGAAGCCTTACATCTTATAATGTCAAATAATTATTTTCAATACAAAAACCAATTTTATCAACAACTTGATGGATGTGCTATGGGCTCACCTATTTCCTCGCGAGGAATTTAGAAGTGAAATTACTTATGCCCATTGTTAGCAAAGTATCTGCTGCGTATTGCTTTTTATCTTTCCCATACTCTTCTAATAGACAACAGCCGCCGTATACGTCGAGCAACGAGCAAAATCAGTTCCATAATAGCCATCGACTCAAAACATCAGAAAAGTTCGTTAGGATAGCGTTGGCAGTGAAGTATGCATGCAGACCAAGGGTGTAAATAAATAATCTATTTTATTGCTTTAATTTTGATATGTCTGACGTATGAATTTAAGTCTTAAAAACAGTTTTCTTTAACATTTGATATTTATTTAGTCTCTTGAATTTTACTGAGTAGTGGCAGAAACAAATACGCGAATTCAGGTTACATCTTCTTAAAAAATTAAATATTTTTTTCTGATGTTTTTGTATATAATGTTAGTTTCTTTTTTACATCCAATGTCAGGACCGCCGAGATGGTTTATGTTAATATTTATACATTAGTCCGGAGTTTTTTTCTATTTTAAAGCATACTTATTTTCTCTATATTCTTCTTATTTTCTTTCTGCTATATATATCTTCCTCAATATTACACATGTGAATTGAACTTGGTTGAACAATAACAGCTGCTGGTCTGAGTATTGACCAATATAATATGTTTCAACAAAATTCAATCGGACACCGTCGTTTTGGCGTTTGTTTTTATGTGAATAGAAATATGATGTGCGATATATTAAAATACCAGGAAATAATGATAATATTATTTCCTGTGAAGGCTCATTAAACATTGTCATAAAATTTGTCATTGTATTAATAGTGAAATATTCCATTAGATCTTTATAACACCAATAACGAAATTTTGAACGAAGTCGACAAATAAAATAATAATTTCATTCATAGGAACCCAAATTGACCAAAAATGAGAACTAAAAGAAAAAGCAAACTGTCACAATTGTTTGTGACATTAATATTGTATCCCATGATGATGTTATGATGGGGGACAATAAATTTCAACAGATTCCTAACAAATTCTAAATTAACGTTCTGGATAAGAATGATGCAGGTGTTTTTGGATGTGCAATTTCTAAAATGCATGGTAAAGAGCATGAAAATATATTGCTGTTTAGGTTGCAATTTCAAATTTAATTCGAAGTCATATGCAAGAGGGTGTATTAAACGTGGTTTATGGTCTTGTTTATCGTGTGCTAATATAACAGGAAAAGAAGCTATTCTTTAAAAACAATTAAGAAATACTGGCAATGTTCAAAATGTAAAAATATTTAGATAAGTGATGATGAGACAAATACAATAAAAATTATATAAAATAAATATAAATATAAATATAAACTGTAGTGTAACCTGTCTCTTTGAAGATATTATCAAGAGCAATGAAATAAAAGATTTCTTTGGTGGCCCGTATGATCTCTGCAAACTAACCTACTGTAAAAATTGCCTAAGAATATCATCTAGAGAAATACGTGCACTGTTTACGCCGATCCGAGTAGTTCATCTATGTTCCCCTTGTTGCGTCTAGTATTTATAGACATGGCAAATAGGATTTAACAACGTAAACGAAATTGAAATAATCTTTTAAGCCTTATAACAACATCGCTGTTCCTGTAGACACCACCGGAGTACCCTTGATCTACACCGACAACCCAGTGTAGTTAGTAGTCCCAGTAGAAGAACTGCTTGCTGCCTAGCTAAGACGCAGACGCAAGCTACGTGTCGGTCGTGCCATTCACGCTCTTGTCGAATGTTCTTTTGTCACGTGTTAGTGTTATATAATATTATAAGTTGTAAATAAAGTATACAGTCTGTTTGTTATCGTTGTGAATTATTGAAACATCGAACACAAGTTTACATTGGTCCTTCTCTGCCGAATATCCACAAGAAATCATCGTTCTACAAAGCATTTGTACCTGGAAATTAAGAACTTATTAATTAGTTACATGAAATAATGGTTAATACACGAAAGAATGAAGCTGAGATATCGGCTAATACACTTAAAAGAAAGAGTTTATTAGATCAGTTAGGACGTTTTAACTTATTTTTTGAAAGTTTTGACGTTAATAAAAAAATCAGTTACCAGGACGGGTCAAAAAGTGTGAAGAGTTGTGAATAAGTTTTCAGGAAGTACAATTAAAAATTAAATCTTTGCTTCAAGAAGGTGATAATTTGGAAGCTGAAGTACAGTAAAGAGTTAAGTCTGAAGACGGTTTGAGGTTAGTTCTCTTGGTAATTCGCTTGTAGATACTAATAAAGTTCAACCGACGCAAATTAATCATGTTGTTTTTCCTTCTAGCAACAGTATGTCACAAAATGTTGGTCCACCAGCGCAGTCCGTACGCAAAATTGTCATTAATTGAAATTCCAAAATTTAATTGTTCTTATGAACAGTGGGTAACATTTTATGATACATTTAATTCTCTCATTCATGATAATCAATCTTTGTCAAACATACAAAAATTCCACTACTTCAAGTGTTCCCTTATTGATGACGCTGCATTGGTAATTCATTCATTACAAATAACAGATCAAAATTATGCCGTTGCATGGAACTTATTAAAAGACAGGTTTGAAAATAAAAGACACATATCTTAAGGAACTTTCTAATATCCCTCCCATATTAAAAGAATCACACACAGAATTAAGACAATTTCTAGACAAAATAAAAGAAAAATTACATGTTATTGAAGTGCTAAAGCATCCAGTGCATGCATGGGATACAATATTAATATTTTTGTTATCAAATAAACTTGACACAGGAACAAAGCGTAAATGGGAACATTTTTTGCAGGAGAGTAATAATCAAGCTTCTCTAGATAATTTCTTTTATATTTTAATGAAAAAATGTACTGTTCTTGAAACATTAGGCCAAAACAAGTCAAGTAAATTATTAAATTCTACACTAAAATCATTTGTAAAATCAAGTAAATCAAAACATGCATTTCCTACAGTTTCAAGCTCAGGAATTATATGTCCCTTTTGTAAAGAGTCACATCAACCATTTTATTGTAACACATTTTTAAATTGGCCTATAAAATCGAGATTATCCGAAGCTAAAAATTAAATCTATGTTTGAATTGTTTAAAATCAAACCACGAAACTCAGGCATGCTATGGCAGTAATTGTAAAAAATGTGGACATAAATATAATTCTTTGCTACATTTAGAATTCGAAAATAGAGATAGTAATTCAAACACAACACATAATTAAACACAAATAAATCAACCACAACACAAGTAAAATTCATCCACATTTTTAAATAATGCAAATCAACAACGTAATTTATTTTTTCAAAATAATTCATATCTAAGCAATCAAAACATGAAAAATGCAAATAAAATAAAATTGATACCACAATGACAATATTAGTGCACACACCCTCAAGCAATCTACAAACACAGCAAATTCACAAAATCAGTCAAATAGATTACCACTTTTTAGTTCAGAAACACATATAAGTAGTAACCAAAGAAATGTACATTTACAAAATTTAACTCATGATTCTGCTTCAAATTCAGTTTCAAATCCAATACAAAATCAAAATTCATGTCAGCTGATTCAATCTAATGATTCAAACAGTCAATATCACGTATTTTCTGAGGTATTATTTTCTACGGCTATTATTTACATTATGGATAAATTATGAAAACCAGTGAAATGTAGGGCGGTTTCAGACTGCGGGTCTCAGTGTAATTTTATGACTAAAGAGCTCTGTTCACGATTAAACCTCAATAAACAAAAAATTAACATACCGGTTGTAGGTATTAGTCAAGCAATAACAGAAACTAAAATTTCATCGCGAATTAACGCATTCACAACTAAGGCTACATTTTTAATTGTCCAAAACATAACGGAAAATGTACCATCTAGCAAAATAAATAATTCTCGATTAAATATTCCTCAAGAGCTCATATTGGACGATCCAACTTATTATATTCCCAATAAAATTGACGTTTTGACTGGGGCTACCCTATTTTGGGAATTGCTTTCGGTCGAACAAATAAAATTAAGTAAAGGAGAACCTCTTCTTCAAAAAACGAAATTAGGGTGGCTCATTGTAGGTGCAGTGCCATTTCAGTGTTTGACAAAAACAAGTCAGTGTCATTTATCGGTTAAGGACGTTCACAATCAAATGGAACGCTTCTGGAAATTAGAAGAAACACCACATGAAACTGTTATTTTATCAAGTGAAGAAAAAATATTTGAAGATATATATGAAAATACAACAGTAAGAAGCAAGAAAGGTCAATTTTGTCTAAACTTTCCTATAAGGGAAGGTATCCCAAAATTAGGTAAGTCATTTAGTGCAGCTGAAGAAAGACTACACCACTTGGAAAAAAGGTTTGAGAAAAACGAATACTTCATATGACAAAGATAGAGGCAGAAAATGATCTAGAGAATCACAAAATATATATATTCCACACCATATTTAAAATAAATCGACAACAACTCGTCTTAGAGTGGTGTTCGACGCTAGTGCGGAAACGCAAAATCGAATCTCATTAAATAATAAACTACTAATAGGGCCTAAAATTCAGAATGAGTTGTTTGATATACTTCCGAGGTTTAGAAGGTATACATGTGCGATGATAGCAGACATATAAAAAATGTTTAGGCAAATATTGATATCAGAAAAACAAAGACCTTTACAAGGAATTCTTTGGAGAAGGAATTCAGGAGAGCCGATTGAAATATTTCAATTGAACACCATCACATATGGAACAGCCTCAGCTCCTTTTTTGGCAATTAAATGCCTCAAGCAAATTGGACTAGATATTCAGCAAGACTATCCAGAATGTAGTAAAGTTCTACTTAATGATTTTCATATGGATGATGCTCTTATTGGTTCTAACTCTAAAGAAGATGCCAAAAGGTTAAATGCAAATTTAATAAAAGTTCTAAAAGAATAAGGTTTTAATTTAAGAAAATGGCTTACGAATAGCCACGAAATTTTAGACGATTTAAATTTACACGACTCAACTTATTATATTCAAGAAGTTACTAAAACTCTAAAACTTATATGGAATTCTGAAGAAGACACTCTGAAATATTTAGTTAAAGGGGTTCAGAAAGACAAGATGACCAAGCGAGGAATACTTTCGGCAATTTCTCAGAGATTTGACCCGCTTGGATTGGTCGGTCCTTTCATAATAAAGTCTAAAATTTTTCTTCAGAAATTGTTTAAACTTAAAATAAATTGGGATGAATCATTGCCCATGGACATTCATTCTTAATGGCTACAAATTTATCAACAGTTACCAACTTTAAACGATCTAAAAATTCCCAGATTTTTGTTTGATTCCAACCAGGTTACAAGATTAGAATTGCATTGTTTTTGTATTCTTCTGAGCAGGCTTATGATTGCTGTGTTTATATTGGAGCTATAAATATCTCGAATGATATATCCATCCAACTAGGATGTGCAAAATTCAAAGTTGCTCCAATTCAGCAAATAACATTGCCGAGACTGGAACTGTGCGGTGTCGTACTCGTAAGTCAGCTTGGGTGCTTCATTCACTACAAATTGCTTTTGACTCACTAATTTTCTGGACAGACTCTACCACTGTTCCGTCTTGGTTAGCAGTAGAACCATCTCAGTTGAAAACTTTTGTTGGAAACCAAGTAGCTGAAGTTCAATGCCTTACTTCAAAATATACCTGGCGTCATTTTCGAATCGAAGATAACCCTGCCGATGTTATTTCTTGGGGACTGAATTCCGAACAGTTAAGAAATTGCAGTCTTTGGTGGTATGGTCCAATATGGTTTCGGACTCCAGAAGATCAGTAGCCTTTTAGTCAACCATCAGAAAATTTAGACATTTCCGAAAGAAGAAGTCCTAACGTTCAGGTTCATCATAGCATTAATCACAAAATTAATAATAAAAATAAAGGTTGTTTGACAGTTGAGGAACTTACTTATTCTTTAAATTTATTGTAATATGTGCCAACATGATGCATTTGTTGATGAAATAAATTCCCTTAAAAAATTTAATGTTGCTCCAAGGTCTAGTAAAATCTTAGCATTAAATTCTTTTATAGACTCTAACGATTTACTTCGCGTTGGAGGACGTTTAAAAAATGCAAATATTAGTTTTGAACAAAAACATCCAAATATTTTGCCAAAAAATCAGGCCTTAATAAAACTAATTATTATTCATTATCATTATCAATATTTACATTCCGGACCTCAAGCTCTTTTAGCAATAATTCGCTTAAATTATTGGCCTTTATCTGGTAGAAATATCATTTGAAAAATTTTTTCAAAATGTATAGTGTGTTTTAGAAATAAACCTCGAATTGTAACGGAGATAATGGGTGAGTTACCAGTTGATCGCATAACTCCATGGCGACCATTTAGTATTTGCGGCACGGATTTTGCCGGACCATTTAAAATTAAAAATTCAATTCTTAGAGGCTATAAAATAATATTCAAATTTGTCACAAAGGCAACACATATCGAAATAGTTAGTGATTTGAGTACAGAAGCATGCCTAAATTGCAAAAAGATTTATTTCCCGTCGTGGATTATGTTCAAAAATATATTCGGATAATGGCTCAAAACACAAAGACATTAATTTCAGAATATTTAATCAGTTTAAATATTTCCTGGAAATGTATTCCTTCAAAATCTCCATAGTTCGGCGGTTTATGGGAAAGTGCCGTAAAGAGCGCTAAACACCATATAAAAAGAGTAGTAGGCGATACTGTCTTAATATTTGAAGAGCTATACAATTCACCCAGGTTGAATCATGCTTAAACAGTCACCCTTTAATCCCTTTAACCGAAAATCCTAGTGATATCCCAAGCCCTTACCTCTGCTCACTTTCTAATTGGTTCGTCGCTTGCTGCACTTCCACAAAAGTTAATACTGGAAACTCGCCTGAACAGATATCAATTGCTTACTCAGATGATTCAACAATTTTAGAAGAAATGGTCCAGAGAATATTTAAATTCACTTCAGATTCGTATCAAGTGGCAAACTAGTCCATATCTATCATACTGCAACCTGAAACTTTGGTGTTATTGATAGAAGAAAATTTTCAACCAAATCAGTTGTGTCTTGGAAGAGTAGTAGAAACTTTTACCGGACCTGATGGAAGAGTTCGTGTAGTTAATGTGCGAACAAGTAATGGTGTTTTAAAACGCGCGATTAATAAATTGCATGTGATACCAATGAATGATGGCTAATCATTGCATTTACGTGAAAATCACGAACTTCTTATTTTTCTTCTGAAATTAGTCATTTCAAGGCTAGTATTTATAGACATGCAAATAGGATTTAATAACGTAAACGAAACTGAAATAATCTTTTAAGCCTTATAACAACGTCGAACATAAGGTGAAACTAATCTTAAATTAGAGTATATTAATGGTTTACCGAAAATAATTAAATTTAAAGATCAAGAAATTTCATCGACAGAAATCAGTAAACCTTCAAAAAACCAAAAAACTAGTAGTTTTCTGCGTTAATACTACAACATCATCTTCGCTTATTAACTTTACAACAATGTACACTAACATCAATTCTTTAAAGACAAAAATTATTCAACTTAGGACAATAATTTGCTCTGCTAAACCTTCTATTATAATACTTACTGAAACGTGGCTCAATTTTAGCTGTCCTGACTTACTAATATCATTAAATGGTTATAACCTTTTTAGATGCGACCGCCAAATGACTAGAGGAGGAATTGTTTGCATCTACACAAGGAAGAGAATAGAAGGAGAAGTCATCAAAGTCAAACCCATAGTGTTTTAACTTTCCTAGTGGGACCGAGGCGACCCTGTTGGAAGTTTTTATAGATAAAACAAAGCTTATAATGGGCTGCATCTACAAACCACCAGGTACTTCTGAGGAACATCAAAATCAGGTGATCAGTATTCTTAATGAAATTTTCAAACCAAGACTTTTACAATAATACTAAGAGACTTTAATTTTCCAAAGATAAACTGGTCCACTCTCACTCTATCCAGACCTAGCATAACCGCTCAAAAATTTCTTGAATCCTATACCACATGGGAGATAGACAACTAATTGATTTCCCAACAAGATATAGGAATGATAGTTCCTCATTACTCGATCTTATTTTTACTAATGATAGCAAAGTTGTTGCATCGGCACAAGAAAGACCTCCAATTGGGCTAAGTGATCATTCAGTTATTATGGCTAATCTTCAACTTAAAATACAATCAAGACAAACTGATACAGTAAGAAAGAGATACTTCTGGAAAGCTAAGTATAAAAATATTAACAATTTCATTAAATCTCAAGAAATTCTTAACAATATATCAATAGAACCGTAAGATGGAAAACCATTATCGAAGTTGCTGTTTCCAATTTTATTCCCAAAAGGTCAACAAAAATGAACAAAGAGAAGCCATGGATAAGTCATCACATACATAGGGAAATAAATTGAAAGAGGCAGGTCTGGGGTACCTATAAAACAAATAAAACCAACGAAAATTACCAATATTATCAACATTAAAACAAGAAGCTAATAATTATTCTTCGGGAAGCTAGGAAAAAATATGAATTGAGCATTCTTCAACAATCAGACAAAAACTTCTTTAAATATGTAAAATAATCGCTCAATTTAAATCTTGGAATCATGGTTCTAAAGAATAAACAAACTCAAAAACTTGTTACAGACCAAAAAACGTATGCAACAATGCTCCCTCCACAGGCCAATAAAACATTCATAACTGAAGACACCAATAACATGCCTGCTTTACCTGCAACCAAAAGATCTGTCTCAGAAATTAATTTAAATAATTTTTCCAGCCAAAAAGTAAAATCTATAAAGAATGACTCGAGTCCTGGTCCAGATGGTAGACCGCCAATTTTTGTTCAAAAAACCCAAGACACTTTAAGTCCGTTTGCCCGTCATGGAGGAGGGTCTACAAAATGGAAAACTCCCTAGTGAATGAAAGGAACACATATGCAACCAATTTTCAAAAAAGGTAGCAAGAATGAACCAATTAATTATCGGCCCATAAGCGTAACTTGTATCAAGTGAAAATGTATAAAGAAAATATTAATTTGCTTAATTGTCTTGATAAATGGATAAGTGCCCTTGACAACAATGAACCAATAGATATATTAAAAATCGATAAAAATGCGCTCTCACACATCTTTATCAAAAGTTCTTGGCCGGAAAAGATATATGTATAATAGTAGAAATACATAATTTCTGCAGGTGCGAAACGGCCTACTAGAAGAATTGCTTTCGATTATGTCACAGGGTACGCCCCTGCGATCATGATTTCTGGGCCTCTACCCTCATCAGGCAGGCTTGTACCCAGGGAGATCTGAAATAACGGATTGCTCGATATGACAAAATCGAAAACGAAACGTCTATCATACTGAAACAGTACTATAAGCTAAATGTAACACTTAGCACCACCTATTGGGGCTCCGGTGATTTCCGGCTGCAAACCCACAGGTAATTTAAAAAGCATGCACCAGCACCATCATGCGGAGAGTAGATACTAAAAATCGATAAAAATGCGCTCTCACACATCTTTATCAAAAGTTCTTGGCCGGAAAAGATATATGTATAATAACAGAAATACATAATTTCTGCAGGTGCGAAACGGCCTACTAGAAGAATTGCTTTCGATCATGATTTCTGGGCCTCTACCCTCATCAGGCAGGCTTGTACCCAGGGAGATCTGAAATAACAGATTGCTCGATATGACAAAATCGAAAAGTCTATCATACTGAAACAGTACTATAAGCTAAATGTAACACTTAGCACCACCTATTGGGGCTCCGGTGATTTCCGGCTGCAAACCCATAGGTAATTTAAAAAGCATGCACTAGCACCATCATGCGGAGAGTAGATAATAAAAATCGGTAAAAATGCGCTCTCATACATCTTTATCAAAAGTTCTTGGCCGGAAAAGATATATGTATAATAGCAGAAATACATAATTTCTGCAGGTGCGAAACGGCCTACTAGAAGAATTGCTTTCGATTATGTCACAGGGTACGCTCCTGCGATCATGATTTCTGGGCATCTACCCTCATCAGGCAGGCTTGTATCCAGGGAAATCTGAAATAACAGATTGCTCGATATGACAAAATCGAAAACGAAACGTCTATCATACTGAAACAGTACTATAAGCTAAATGTAACACTTAGCATAACCTATTGGGGCTCCGGTGATTTCCGGCTGCAAACCCATAGGTAATTTAAAAAGCATGCACTAGCACCATCATGCGGAGAGTAGATACTAAAAATCGATAAAAATGCGCTCTCACACATCTTTATCAAAAGTTCTTGGCCGGAAAAGATATATGTATAATAGCAGAAATACATAATTTCTGCAGGTGCGAAACGGCCTACTAGAAGAATTGCTTTCGATTATGTCCAGGGTACGCTCCTGCGATCATGATTTCTGGGCCTCTACCCTCATCAGGCAGGCTTGTACCCAGGGAGATCTGAAATAACAGATTGCTCGATATGACAAAATCGAAAACGAAACGTCTATCATACTGAAACAGTACTATAGGCTAAATGTAACACTTAGCAACACCTATTGGGGCTCCGGTGATTGCCGGCTGCAAACCCATAGGTAATTTAAAAAGCATGCACTAGCACCATCATGCGGAGAGTAGATACTAAAAATCGATAAAAATGCGCTCTCACACATCTTTATCAAAAGTTCTTGGCCGGAAAAGATATATGTATAATAGCAGAAATACATAATTTCTGCAGGTGCGAAACGGCCTACTAGAAGAATTGCTTTCGATTATGTCACAGAGTACGCTCCTGCGATCATGATTTCTGGGCCTCTACCCTCATCAGGCAGGCTTGTACCCAGGGAGATCTGAAATAACAGATTGCTCGATATGACAAAATCGAAAACGAAACGTCTATCATACTGAAACAGTACTATAAGCTAAATGTAACACTTAGCACCACCTATTGGGGCTCCGGTGATTTCCGGCTGCAAACCCATAGGTAATTTAAAAAGCATGCACTAGCACCATCATGCGGAGAGTAGATACTAAAAATCGATAAAAATGCGCTCTCACACATCTTTATCAAAAGTTCTTGGCCGGAAAAGATATATGTATAATAGCAGAAGTACATAATTTCTGCAGGTGCGAAACGGCCTACTAGAAGAATTGCTTTCGATTATGTCACAGGGTACGTTCCTGCGATCATGATTTCTGGGCCTCTACCCTCATCAGGCAGGCTTGTACCCAGGGAGATCTGAAATAACAGCTTATAGTACTGTTTCAGTATCATAGACGTTTCGTTTTCGATTTTGTCATATCGAGCAATCTGTTATTTCAGATCTCCTTGGGTACAAGCCTGCCTGATGAGGGTAGAGGCCCAGAAATCATGATCGCAGGAGCGTACCCTGTGACATAATCGAAAGCAATTCTTCTAGTAGGCCGTTTCGCACCTACAGAAATTATGTATTCCTGCTATTATACATGTATCTTTTCCGGCCAAGAACTTTTGATAAAGATGTGTGAGAGCGCATTTTTATCGATTTTTAGTATCTACTCTCCGCATGATGGTGCTAGTGCATGCTTTTTAAATTACCTATGGGTTTGCAGCCGGAAATCACGGGAGCCCCAATAGGTGGTGCTAAGTGTTACATTTAGCTTATAGTACTGTTTCAGTATGATAGACGTTTCGTTTTCGATTTTGTCATATCGAGCAGTCTGTTATTTCAGATCTCCCTGGGTACAAGCCTGCCTGATGAGTGTAGAGGCCCAGAAATCATGATCGCAGGAGCGTACCCTGTGACATAATCGAAAGCAATTCTTCTAGTAGGCCGTTTCGCACCTGCAGAAATTATGTATTTCTGCTATTATACATATATCTTTTCCGGCCAAGAACTTTTCATAAAGATGTGTGAGAGCGCATTTTTATCGAGTTTTAATATCTACTCTCCGCATGATGGTGCTAGTGCATGCTTTTTAAATTACCTATAGGTTTGCAGCCGGAAATCACCGGAGCCCCAATAGGTGGTGCTAAGTGTTACATTTAGCTTATAGTACTGTGTATGATAGACGTTTCGTTTTCGATTTTGTCATATCGAGCAATCTGTTATTTCAGATCTCCCTGGGTACAAGCCTGCCTGATGAGGGTAGAGGCCCAGAAATCATGATCGCAGGAGCGTACCCTGTGACATAATCGAAAGCAATTCTTCTAGTAGGCCGTTTCGCACCTGCAGAAATTATGTATTTCTGCTATTATACAATAGATATATTATATTTTGGTTATGCGAAAGCATTTGACAAGGTAAGCGCTTATTGTTGAAGATGGAACATTTTGCTCTATTGTCATGGATCAAAAACTTTCTGCAAGACAGAAGTTATAAAATTAATGTTGGACACATCATCCTTTTAGATTCGTTTGAAGTTATTAATGGAGTTCCTCAAGACTCTGTTCTTGGGCCAGTTTCTTTGTAGTCTATATTAGCGATTTATCACGAGAGTTCAATTCCCAGATTTAATTTTTTGCAGATGACACCAAACTAATTGTCAACCCGCTTCGCTTCACGAAATAAGGCGGAGAGGTGATCTTATTGAAACCTACAAGATTCTTCATAATGGTTACACTAATAGTACTCTCCGAGGACACTCTTTGAAACTTGCGAAGGAGAGCTGTTCTAAACTGCCCCGCAAGAACTTCATAACCAATAGAACGGTCTACTTGTGGAATTCTCTTTATGAAGATACTATCCAGGCACACAGCATCAACTCCTTCAAAAAAATTGCACATTTGTGCACAATATGTGAATTTACCTGTCTAAATAAATAAATAAAATAAAAATAAATAACATATTCTTAAAATATCGTTTCATAATAATCTGTTTACAGGCTCCTCAAATTCTTAAATAACTAGATTTTTTATATGCCTTTAGAATTTGCTCTACAATATATATTCTAAGTTTGACAATATCATTTGCCTGAGAGATGTTAATATAAATATGTGAGATATTGACTAGCTTACTAGCTTGCTCGTTACCTTTGGCATGGTTCAATTTATAAAAAAAAACCACGCGTATTTCTTTACCCTCTATGTCACTTCTGGATTTATTATTTACTAGTTTAACTTCAGATATAGATAATGTAAGTTTAACATCTAAAATTTTTGAGTATCCTGATGAAGTGATATCATTCTTTTATAGATCTTTATAAAAATAATTTTTTACAATTTCAAACGAGATCTGGAGCAGACTCCGTATAAAATATTTTATACCTATTGATTTAAAAATAGCATATTTTATCAGTAGCAATTTATACATTTTTGCGGCTTTAAAGTTCTTTCAGAAAAACAAAAATTGTTTTTACGCATCATATAAAAACCAATACCACCACCACTTTGAAAATATGCTTCCTAGTTCTGATACTAATATATAATTTCCAACATTTAAGATATGGGATTACTTTTTTTTCCATTTAAGGCATTTTTAAGAGCTATTTAGGTAGCTTATTATTACTCTGAATTATAGTTTTTCGCGATTGCCAAGTATAATTTTATGTTTAGATTTATATATTTTAATAACTTTAAAAAAAAATTTAATATAAGTACATATTAGAGTTAATAATTAAGAATTAGGATTATTCAGTTGTCACGCTGTAATTAGTATAGTTTTGTTGCCAGTATACCTCATTTGTTCTACAAACACGGTAAATTTAAAAATTAGTTAAATATTTATTGTATATTAAGTTTTATGTTAGGTAAAAAGTTATGTGATACTTTTTGGCGTTCCTTAGCACTAACTTTACTAACTTTTCTCTCTTCATTCTATTCTTTTAACATTCTGTCTCACTTTTTTCTATTCTATACTCCTGCAGAATGATATTTAACATACCCTATATTATTGCTCAATAATGTCAAATTTTAATGAATTTAAGGATTCCCCAATAAAAATTTTAATATCATGGTATTACAGAAACCTGGCTAAAACTTAATATATATATATATATATATATATATATATATATATATATATATATATATATATATATATATATATATGAATTTCGTGAGAGTATTTGGATAAAGCTAATGATTACAAAGCAAGAATTAGTTTTGGGCATAGTATACAGACCACCAAATTCTGATAGTATCTCTTTTATAAACACTTTTGAGGATACGTTAGCTAATATATTTTCATCGTATGACCAAATATTTTGTTTAGGAGACTTTAATATAGATGTATCAAAACTTGCCAACCCATTAACAAGTCAGATTTTATCAACAGTGGAACCATTTAATTTGGAACAAGTACAGTGGAGCGTTGTTAATCCGAACTTTGGTAATCCGAAAGTTCGCTAATCCGAACGCCCCTTGATACATATGTAAAAACTGTGCCTAAGGGGCAACCGCATTATGACATTTAATTCCAATAGTAACAGTTCAAAACGAGTCTCTCGAATCGCCTCGTTGAGGATAGACCGCTGTTTTCTTAACATAAATGGATCCACGCCTTCGGTTTTGCTGAATTGATTCGGGGGGATTCAAGAGCCTTAAAATGCTCAGAGTGGAAACTAACGACCCCGCAACAAGGGGAGCAGACGCTGTGAATGTGTGAGGCCTAGTGATTCCTGCATTCTATCCTGTTTGTCTTCCCAGTTCTACATAGAATATATAGCGTAATGGCTGCTATGTGGCGGGAGCAGGAGGGGTACGGAGATGATTTGAAATAGAGGGTCATCTCGTGATACCAGTAGTACTTGCTTAAGGGGCAACCTGTCGAAGCCAAGATACATTAGAACAAAATAAGAAATAGTAGTATCGTTTAGCGCACTTTGCTCGACAACTCTTGCTCGTTACTTATTGGGTTGGAGAATGGCGCTAAAAGCAAAAAAGTGGCAGCCAACTTCATATTGAAAGGAAAAAAAGAAAAAGTCGCTCAAAACTATAGCGCGAATAGCGCTAGAACAATCAGGCGGAGGGAGTGTGCGCGGCGCGGCCAGACGGTCGAAGGACGTGCTGCTCGTTGAACTTTTGTGGTTTGTTGTGTCTTGAGTCTTAGTGTAAAAGTCAGTGTCAAAAGCGAGTCTGAGTGTAAAAGTCATGGCTGCTGCTACATCTACAAAAAGAAAACATACTACGCTAATAATTGAAAGTAAAATCGAGGTTTTATGTGGATTGGAGAAGGGGGAATCTGGTTGGCATAAATATTTTAAAATGCTGCAGGGCATTAGAGAACTTCAAAATGAAGGAGAAATTCTGTCAGGTGACAATGCTACATTAGAAGCATTTAAAGTGAAATTTAGAGAGCTTGTAATTTCTCAAAATTTCTCCAGGGATGATGTCTATAACGCAAACGAAACAAGTGTAAATTGGCAAGCAAATCTCACGCATCTCGTCGGGAAAAAATCTTCTAGTTATAAAATTAGCAAAGACAGAATTACAGCCATGGTCTGTTCAATTGCAAGTGGCACGCATTACTTCCTTTGCTGGTGACAAGTAAAAGCAAAATGCCACGTTGACTTCCTGTCAACTACAGGGGACAGAAAAATGCTTGGATGGACTCTGAAATTTTCTTGGAGTGGTTTTCTAAGGTGTTCATACCCGAAGTGAGGAAATACGGGGAGATAGAAAAGAAAGTAGGAAAAGTCTGGTTGCTCATTGACAATGCACCAACACATCCCGGATTAGACCGTTTAAACACAATTGACGAGAATTTTGTGAATATGATAGTGTCAAAAATCGTTCTCGAAGGTTCTATTAGGCTTAATTCTGTTCACCCTGTAGTATTTAGATTATTCTGGAATTTTCTAGATCATTCCATCCTTTTTTAAAGGCCATATAAGCGCACCGCGTAGCAACACCGACTCTACTAGAAAGCCTGGAAGCGGGCATCGATGAGTCATCATAAGTAGTTTTTCCCGCAATGAACAGCTGGAGTTCTGACGTCACCGCGGCCATATTGTTAGGCACTGTCATGTCAATTCACTGTTTGGGTTCTTGGTTTTTCAAGTGAATGTTTAGTTCTTGTTACAGGTAAGTATATTTGCGAATAACTACAAGTGTATATTGGCGGTTTCTAAAAAATAAAACTTGATTTTTACTTAATTAACCGTATAGATATGTGTAATTTTCCTATGATTTCTTTTTTACTTTTTAGATTATTATAGCAACGAAATCAGCTATCAGATTCTCAAAAATAACTCAAGTTTTTGCAAAGAAGAAGAAAACGCGGTAGATTCAAACCGTGTGAAAGACCTGGTTTTGATGGGGAACTTCCTATAATCAAAGGGAATGCTCTTCCAAGTATAAGAGAGATCGTATTTAGAACGTTGAGGTAAGCACGCTTTATACATTTTAGACACATATTCATATTGCCAAAAATATTTAAAACAGTTTGTAATTTTAAAACCATTGTTACTGATTTTAATATACTTTGTCAATAATATATTTTTGAATTTGTTACTTGCAGATTAAACTTGACGCATTCATTGAGAAATGTGTGTGCAAATGCTCTAGGAGGTCAATTGTTGTGTCATCATATGGCTACATTGCTAATATTTGCATACCACAATATATCCGTAACAGATGGGGTAAAAACCCTAGATTGTTGCTTGGTAGAAAATGGTACACGGTACAACGAAACCTGGTTAATCACAAGGAAGAATCGTTTGACTTCCAGGAATTTTGGTTCTGTCCTGTATGATAAATAAAAGATTCTCACCTTCATTATATAAATAACTCACAGGTAATATACATTTTATTTTTAATAATTATTCATTGAGTGGGTATATTAATTGGGAAGTTTTATTGAGCTTTAAAAAGTGTATTATGTTTCAGTTACTAATTCTGTTCTATATATGTATATATCTAAATTATGTGTTAAAAAGTTATTTACCACAAACATCATGAAACAGATTAATTTTGTATATTTTGCAGCCGTCCCAAATCAATTTTTTTTTGACCACTGAATATCCCAGCGTAACAATTTTTAGCTTCTTGGTAGTTGGATATGTTTTATAGGTGGTCGTGGTAATCATTGATTATGCACGTCATTTAAATAAATTGCTTATCAGTAATGTCACTGCTATTATATTGAATGCAGTTACCAAGGGCCTCTATAAGGGAGGGGGCCCCTCCCTGTATTCTGGAAAATGTCCTCTAATCGCTGAACAACCTGCATACGCCCTTGGCAGTTAATTTGAGCTAGTTCATATGGAATGACATTTTTGTAAACTTACTAGTAAAAGCTGGATCGTAATTAACCATTTAAGCAGTCGAATTGAGAATTGTATGCTTTAATAAATGAAAAATATTTAAAAAAATGATTTACTTAAGTGTTTATAAAAATTTAAACTGGTTTTATTGTATAAAAATGTATGAATATTTTTTTGACAAAAATAGGACAATTATTAATTACTGCTTATGGCAACATCTGAATATTTCTGAATATGGCTATTTCCGATCTGACATTTGCAGACTAATGAATATTTAACTGCTGCCTCTATCTTTTTTTTTATTCTTTTCATTAAGAAACACTTTACATGGCATAAAGACCATACAATGGGGGCAAGACACAAAATAATGGGAATATATGAAAAAAATCGAAATGCTACCGTTACTCCCACAACATTGTGACTTGTTAAGCGTGGATTTATTGGAGGGAGTACTGATGGTATAGAGGAGAAGATTATATATACATATATTTTTTGTCATAGTCCCTACAACAAATTAGATGTAATAAAATGTTTAAATAAACCTTCATCTTGTCTTTAATTATAAAAAAGTACTTTTAGTCAGTTATTTATATATAATATAAGCAACAAAAAGTAATTTTATAGATCAGCATTGGGAAAATTTAGTTATACAAAATAACTCTCTATAGAAGTCTTAAAGTATATTAAGAGTGTAAGTGTTGAAAGTGAAATTTTTCAAACGAGGTAGGCCATAGGAAAAATAGTAAAATATTTTTCTTACAACCACAAAGAGTCTTCAGTAGGACTTTATTTACTTCTCAACACTAGTATTGAAAAACTGAGTAACTGATTTGAAATAGATTTAAAGTAGGCTTTAGCTTTTTTTTACTTACCATCTTTCAATTAGGTACTATAATGTTGAATTTTTTTTAACACATGTGTGATATAAACCACTTTCTAGTGTAAACAGTGCTTTTTTGTCAATTTCATATGAAGCTGCATGACAAAAAAAATTTTGCCTAACAAATTTACTTCAATTCCAATTTGCAGGAAAACATAACGCATAATGTAAAATTAGTTGAAAAGAGAAACAACCAGTTTTTTTAATGAATTTTCTAGTTTTTGTAAAACCTTTTTTCTTAATCTAAAATAATATTCTAATATTTATTCTGACAAACCATCATACCAAATATCTTTACCAAAATGAAACAATATCTACGTTTTTTACAGACTGATTAACAGATACACAAATACATACATATATATACATATGTAAAAATTAAACTAGGGAAAAGAGACTAATATAATATTAAAAAGCTAATAAGATTTTAACAAAATAGAAGAATAATAATTATATAAAATATACAATGATACATAAATTTAGATTGATTCTATTTTTGCTATCAGAAACTGCAAAAATTGAGAATTTTGTTAATGGTTGGTTTCACCTAGCTCATACACAGCCCAACTACTGATAAGTGAATTGTTGAGACAATATATTTATTAATTTTGAAATAAATGGGGTTTAAAATGGGGTGTTATGATCGTTAAGGCCAGATTGTATAAGTGGAATTTGTCTTAAGGGGAATGCAGATGTATAAACGTATATATAATCAAGTTAAACATCAAACCTTTTATAATTACGTTTCACAAAAAAAAATCGCAAAATGTGTATGAGGCTGATCTAGTCGAGTTGAAATATATATTTTTTTATGATACTTTTCATTACTTTTACGACCTGTGCTTTCCAGTTGAAATATATATTTTTTCATGATACTTTTCACTACTTTTACGACCTGTGCTTTCCGCTAAAATTAAATAATAACTGGGGTAAGGGCAGTAAAGCAAATAGTTGTGTTATGCTATGAATGCTTTTGTTGGCAGTTGGAGCAAAACCTTCTCTTGTTTTGCATGAGGCCACTTCTTTCGACTTTCTTCGACCTTTGGCAACCCAATAAATTAACCTTAGGTCCTTTCGGATAGTTTCCATTGCAATTAAGTACACAACTAATAAAGGGCATTGTTCTAAATTCACATATTTCTTTGCAAATCCACTTTTTATTAGAATTCAAGTGTTAACCTTGTTAACCTCACTACCACAAACTCTTATTTTGACGAAAGTTTTATAGCACCAGTCTCAAAACTAATAGCACTAACACAAATATGTACAGAAATAGTTAAAAACTACCAATGTTCTAATTTATTTGGAAAAATGAATGCAAAAAACACGCCATAAACGAATTTACAGATAGCAGTTAACTACAAAAATTTACTACTAGTGATGACTCATCGCAAGCTGTCAACGGCCTTTTCAGGTCAGCAGTCTCAAACAATTTAGTTTGAGATTTCAAAGCGTAAACAAGTAGACAGTGACAGTTTTAGGAAACCTTAGTTACGAGTGTTAGGTATAACCAATCTTTACCTGTAATCTATGTTTTGAATAAAAAGAGTGCATTCAGAAACTACGTGTTTGGTTAGCGGCCAATCCGGAACATTTGATGTCGGAATCGGGATAAGGATCCAGCTGAGTCTGAAGTTGGCGTAATCTGAAGACGAGGAAGTAAGAACGGCTTTTTTTTAATACACAGAAGATACAGAAATTATCATAATTATGCAAGCAAAATTTGATTCATTAATGAATATGATAATGACAATGCACAACGATATGAAGAAAACCCAAGAAGACACAACTAGAAAAATGTTATTTGAATTGACAATGAACAAGGAAGATATTAAAGAGGAAATGGGACAAATGGAGAAGGTACAAAAGCAAGTGAAGGAGGTTCATGACCAAATGCGGCAGGAAGTATAAAGTCTACGATCCCAGATGCAGAAGTTTGGAAAACAAAGTGAGTTAAAATCCCACGTTGTCTTTTCATCACATGTGATAAAACCACCTACGTTTGATAGTAAGGTGCCTTGGGTTACTTACCTGAAATAATTTGAAGCTGCCGCAACTGGAAGTAGGATTCCACCAAAAAGGCACGAGCACTGATTTGTTTCCTGCATGGTGAAGCAATGGAGGTACTAAGGAACATACCCGAAGATAAACAAAATGACTTTGTGACATTAGTAAGTCTTCTAAAAATGCGTTATGGTGAAGCACATCTACAGGAGGTTTATAAAGCGCAACTTCAATGTCGTTCATAAAAATATAACAAAAGTCTTTATAAGTATGAGGCCGATATTGTGCGACTAATAAACTTGACTTAACCATCCTAAGAGATCAAGCAATAGTTGGCAGTAAGCAGTTTTATTGAAGGCCTTGGTGACCCTGAAACCAACCAGGCATTAAGAATGGTTAGATTAAAAAAGATACCTAAAGCTCTCGCATATGCCCTTCAGTATGAAATTGTTAAGCAAACAGCCAGAAGTCAAGGAAAATTACGAAGGTTAAATTACATTTCAGAACACCCCACACACACACAAGACAAGACATTTCGAAAACTCTGAAGTAGTTGCAAGAGGTTCTTACCAGGCAACCGAAAGATGAAAGCAAAGAAAGGCATCCGTTATTGGAATTGTGGGAATGAGGAATGTAATGTGTAATCAGGAAGTTAGTTTTACTGGGCAAAAACTGGCTAGGTGCTACCAAGCTCCATCAACATCGATCAAAATTGAGGTATCCTGGTTGCAGAATAATGGCTCTAGCTTCGTAGTACCAGGGAAGGTTTGTGGTCGGGAATGTGAAATGGTGTTGGATACTGGATCTACAAATATCATCGTAAAACTGGATAATTACTTGTAAAATTGAAAACCCCTACAAGAATTACGTTTTGGAAACAGCTAACGGTGAATCTATACCTGTGAAAGGTCTCCATGAAGCAGAAATACGCCTGGGAAGTATTACTTTCGTACACGTTGTATTTGTGCCAGATATAATGGATGACGTCATATTTTGTCCTGACATTATGAATCAACATAAGTTTGTACTCGACTTACACAAAAAGTCCGTCGCACGAAAAATGAAGAAATATTAATCAACATGCCTCAAAAAAATGATTCTTCTATACGAGAAGTCATTTTGTTAGAAGATGTTATATTACCTGAGAGTTCGGAATGTGTAGTGAAAGCAACGCTGGACGACTTAAGTGAAGAACTAATTTTGTTCAATTCGGTTCAAGACTACTCACTACACGCAAAGGGAATTTCACCAGCAACAACATTAACTCGAAGTAGAAGAAATACAATATTTGTAAAAATGATAAACGTTAAAGATAGTAAAACAGTAAGTCAAAAAGAATGATTAACCACCTTCAGAACCTACAACTACTTTATCTAAGGTGCTCCAAGACCTGGTAAAATCGGCACATTTATTAAATAAATTTCACATGACCACGTTGGAAGAACTTCTGAGAAGGAATCCAATGTTTTCTCTGTCTGACAGCGACTTAGGAAAAATCAACATAGTTCAACATTGAATTAATACTGGTGATGCAGCCCCGATATAACAATCTCCAAGAGGAATACCATTGGCAAAGCGGCAAGTTCCTAGGCTCCACCAGATTCTGCGTTGACTTCCGCAGGCTCAATGACGTCACAAAGAAAGACAGATTGTCCTTACCAAGAACTGTCGATACCTTGGACACTTCAACTGGATAAAAATGGTTCTCGACCCTGGACCTGAAAAATTGTTATTGGCAATTTAAGCTTAATCCAGCGGATAAAGAAAAGCAGGGTTTTCTACCGGGACTGGACTGTGGCAATTTGAAGTTATGCCTTTTGGATGAACGTTTAATGCAATTGACATTACATGGAATGCATAGTATATTCAGATGACATTATTATTCTTGGAAAAACATTTAAAGGTCATTTGTAGAATATTGAAGTTGTTTTCCGGAAGCTGAGAATGGCTGGCTTAAAACTCAGTCCCAAGAAGTGCCAGTTTTTCCGAAAAGAAGTGAGATATCTGGGCCATGTAATTACTGAAAATGGAGTAAAAACAGATCAAAATTGGCCAATACCGAAGGGCAGACACGAACTAAGGAGTTTTCTGGGATTTTGTACATACTACAGACGATTCATAAAAGGTTTTGCTAATATCGCTAGATCGTTACATCGACTTACTGAAAGCAAGTATGTGGAGAAGCATGTAACAACTTGAAAAAAGCCTTATGTAATCCTCCAGTGTTGTCATATCCTGAGCCATCTCAGATGTTTATTGTAGACACCGTGCTGGTATTTTGTCACAAATACAAAATGGCGAAGAAAAAGTAATAGCCTACTTTAGTAAGGCTCTTTCTAGACCTGAGCGCAACAGTTGTGTGACAAGGACAAATTTTCATAAGTATTTGTTCGGACAAAAATTCCTTTTTAGAACGGACCAGGCGTCACTTAAATGATTGCTACAATTTAAGAATCCCGAGGGAGAAATAGCCAGGTGGTTGCAGCGCCTACAGGAATATGACTCTAAAGTTGAATATCGTAAAGGAATAAACCATAAAAATGCTGATGCCTTATCAAGAAGACCATGCCCAGAAAGTTGCAAACACTGCAGCAGACATGAAGAAAGAGAAGATCCTGACGATTTTCATTGCCGAAGAACAGCACTTCAATGCTCTCAAGAGTGGGACCCAAAAATTTTATCCAAAAATCAGCAAAAAAACCCAGATATTAGCTCCAAATTAAGCTGAAATTGGAAAATTCACCAAGACCTTGTTAACAAGAAATTGCAGCCGAATCCCAGAAATTTGAAGAATACTGGGTTTTATGGGACTCTTTGGTGATAAAAGACGGTCTGTTAAAAGTAATTTGGGAAAGTTCTGACTGCAAAAATAACAAATATCAAACTATTTTGCCCTCAAAGAGAATTCCTGAAGTTTTGCAAACCGTACACAATGGTGTTATGAAGACTCTTGAGAAAAGTTCGTGGGAGCATCCTTCGAACGAATTGTCATAGATGTAGCAGGACCATTTCCAGTTAGTAAGTCCGGGAAAAGCTTTCTGTTGGTAGCGATGGATTACTTCAGCAAATGGCCAGAAGTCTACTCAATACCCAATCAAGAAGCCATCACTGGTGCCGACGTACTATTTCAAGAATGGATTTGTCGATATGGATTTCCAAGGAAAATACACTCGAACCAAGGCAGGAACTTTAAATCCGATGTTGGAAAAAGCCTATGCAGCCTATTAGGAATTCATAAGTCAAGAACAACACCTCTTCATCCACAGTGAGATGGAATGGTTGAAATATTTAATGGAACTTTGGAGAATTACCTGAAAATCCAAATTAATGAACAACAAAGTCACTGGGATAAATGCATTCAACTATTTTTACTGACAATAATATTAATTACTAAGGATTATGTCAGCCAGGTTAGTAAACGCCTTAGACAAATCCATGAAGAGTTCCGCCATAAATTACAGATAGAAAGCGATAGAATGAATTCACGTTATGATCTACGAGTCAATCACATTGGATTTACAGTTGGTGAAAAAGTTTGGTTGTACAGTCCAAAAGAACTAAGGGATGCTCACCGAAGTTGCAGAAGTCATGGGAAGGCCCGTATCGTGTGATGACCCGACTGAATGACTTGGTATACCGGATTCGGAAGAACCCTCTTGCAAAAATGAAAGTAGTGCACCTCCATCGACTAGCCCGTTACCAAGATACAGAAGATTGTTTGCGAATTTAGCCCTAGTTATAGATTTGTTAATTCTCAGGTGAATTTGTTTATTATTTGTTATTTTAATGAAGTTGTTTCACCTTAATTTTTATCCATGTAACTACAATGATAGTGTCAAAAATCGTTCTCGAAGGTTCTGTTAGGCTTAGTTCTATTCGCTCTGTAGTATTTAGATTATTCTAGAATTCCATCATTCCATCCTTTTCTAAAGGCTATATATGCGTGACGCGAGGCCACATTTTGATTCAGTTTAGTTTGAGATATTTCAAAGTGTAAACAAGTAGACAGGGACAGTTTTAGGTCACCTTAGTTTGGAGTTTTAGGTATAAACAGTCGTTAGCTGTACTACCTGTAACCCGTGTTTTGAATAAAAGAAGTGCATTAAAAAACTACGTGTTTGGTTACCAGCCAATCCGAAAGAATATTTTACATCGGGTTTTCATTGAGGGCTATAAATTTTATAAAATTAAAATTGAAAATATTATTTCTAATCTTCTTGAAGTTTCTACTAGGGTACCACAGGGTTGCATTTTAGGACGTATTTTATTTAGCGTATATACGAGTAGATTTCACTCAAGCCTAAACCTTTTGAGTATAGGGAAGCAAATAATAAAATTAACACGGACTTAAATGCTTTTCTAAAAATTTTATCTGAACATGTGTTAAAGCTTAACCCTTCAAAATCGGTTATTGTTTTATTTGGAAATAAGGACGTTATTGATGATATAAACAAAAAGTTTAGGACTAACTTTAGATTCACAGCTCCGATTTAAGTCCCATGTTTCACGTATTCTCCAGAAACAAGATATCCTTAGATTTATTACATAACACGACAACAGAAAAAAATAACCAGACAACTTCTTGATTCTCAGTGAGAAATCGACATATTTTATTTTTGGTCCTCTCACCTTTCTTATCAGCATTCTCTTCTCTCCAACTTTCTTTCTTGATCTTCATCCTTTTTGGAATATTTGTTTCCTTCTTCAACCAGTATATTTTTTTTATTATAAATTATGTATCTAACAATAGGTATTCTTACATTTGTATGTATATTGATGTTAATGCGTAATATATTTTGCTATGTGCACAATTCTGAAGTGCGCGCTTTTATTTACTGTAAACATAATATGTGAAGTATCTAGTGTTCCTGTATGTTTGTAATTTAATTCAGTTTATAGTAAATAATAAACGTCTTTATTATTATTAGCTCGACTTGTTGTCTCTAAGTATTTCTGTGGTTATATGTATTTCATACTGACGGAATTATACCTAGTCACTACAAAAAAAAATTAAAAAACAAAAAAAAGGAAAAAACCAACTATTGTGTATTAGGAAGTAATCTAACCATGCTACATATTTTCAAAATGACCGATTTCTGGATGTTCCTGTGAAGGTCTGTATTAAATCCTTATTGAGCCAAATGCTGTGTAAACGTTGTTGGGGTGAGAGCTGTCTGATATGACGGGAGGAAAAATGATGATTCTTTCCTGTTTCCACAGCATTTTTACTTCCATTGTCAAGTCGGTGTATTTGGCGATTTTCCCACTGTATTTCGCTTGGATGTTCTCGTCGTTGGGGACAGCCATGTCAATTAAATAAATAATTTTCTCTTTTTTGGATTGAAAGGTGATATCGGGTCTGTTTGCGGGGATTGTTTTATCTGTGTGGATGTCAATGTCCCAGTAGAGCTTGCAGTCTTCGTTTTCAAGTATGGATGTTGGTGTATAATGGTAGTAAGGGTGTGTGTTCTCCGTTAGTTTGTATGTTGTGACTAATGCTTGATGAACGACCTTCGCTGCTGAGTTGTGCCTCGCGGTGTATTCAGTTCCGGCCATTATTCTACATCCATTCGTTATGTGATCGATTGTTTCCCTCTGCTAGTGACATATCCTGCACCTGTCGTCTTCAATGTTTGTGTCCTTAATGATGTGCTTTCGGTAGTTTCTGGTTGCTATGACTTTGAGCTTGCATTTACTAATACCAAATTCCATGTTGATGTCGAGGGTAAACGTTTGTGTGATTTTAAGGAGTTCCTTTAGCTGTGCCTTTGTGCTTGCGTATAATTTTATGTCATTTATGAAAAAGAGATGGTTTATTTTGTGTAGGTTATTTTTTTGGTGTTTAATGTGGAATCCGACGTTTGTGTTATTCAGTGTGTTTGAGAGTGGATTGAGACAAAGGCAGAACCACAAAGCGCTGAGTGAATCTCCTTGGAATATATCTCGTCTGATGTAGATCTCTTCTGTTTCGATCTGTTCTTTTTAAGTTCTCAGGTTGATTTTAGTTTTCCACGTACTCATGATTTGCGTAAGAAATTGCCTGATATTTTTATTGACTTTGTGTAATTCTAGCACTTTAGTTAGTCAACTGTGGGGTATTGAGTCAAAGGCTTTTTTATAATCTATGTAACCAGTATGAAGGTTTCTATAATTTTTCCTGGTTTGTTCCATGATGACAGTGTCTATAATTAGCTGCTCCTTGCATCCTCGGCTGTGTTTCCTGCACCCTTTTTGCTCTTTCGTTAGAATGTTTTTGTGTGCTAGATGTTGTTCTATTGTCTTGGTAATTGTGTCTGTGATGATCTTATATAGGGTTGGAAGGCACGTAATAGGTCGGTAATTAGACGGGTTCTTAATGTTTGAATTTTTGGGTTTAAGGTATGTTATTCCTTGGGTGAGAAAACTGGGGAGTGTGATAGGTTTTAAAATAATTTCATTAATTGGGCGAGTGAGAGCTTCATGTGTAGAGGTAAACTGTTTGTACCAGAAGTTATGAATGTTATCTATTTCAGGACATCTCCAGTTACCTGTGTATATGATTGTTTCTGTAACTTCTTGTGTTGTCATTGCAAAATCCTCTTGTTCCTCCAAGCACTTATGTCTGTCTTCTTCCGCTTTAATCCATAAAGAGTTATTATTGCGTAGTTTCAGTTCTGTATTCTGTGATCTTTGGTTTGGTCGGTGGTTCTGTTACTCATGCCTCCTCATTGCTCATGGTTTTTTGGTAGAACTGTTTTTCGCTTCTTCGAAACAGGTTGTTAGCGTCCTTTTCTCTCATTTGACTCTTTGTATCTTCGGAGTCTTGCGAAATACACGGATAATTTTTGCTTCAGAGTGTCAAGGATTTCTGTGTGCGTGTGATTAGGAGATGCAGATTTGATCTTCTCTACACTTTATGTGATACGTTTTGACTTGTTGCCGTTCTTGAATTGGGTAAGATGTCTCAATTCTTTTCTAATTTTGTTAATTTTGTTTTCGATCCTTATCTGCCATTTGAATTTAGTTTTATGCTGTTGGTGTTTATGTGTCGTGGCGGAAGTTTTTGATTGTTCTGTGTTACCGTGGCTGCTGCGTAGATCACTGTATGAATGTTCTCAATTGTGCTCGCATTCTTTATGTACTCGGGAATTATGTGTTCGTTGATGGTCTTTAGGATTTTATGTGTGTTCCGTTTGATCATTTCAAGATTATACGAAGAATAGGATCTCTTATTGTAGGATCGGAGCCTGACCATTTGTTTAGATGTGACACCATTTCTACTTTGATTGCTTGTGTGAGAGACGGTCCGAGGTGTAGCTGTGTTACTAACCCATAACAATGAATATTCTTCATCACATATTACCCTTCTTTCTGGTTCTTTTCTCTTCTCCCTTCCTTATTTTTCTAAATATCTAAAAACCTGTTATATGTTTTTATCTGTTTTCTTTTATGTTTTATATCTGTTTTATAAAATATGTTGTTTATATTTGATATATTATCTAACTTAGCATAAACTTATATTATTTAGGAAGTTTTATGTAGATTAGGGCTTAAACAGAACCTGGACAGATGTCTGCAACTTAAGGATTTTTGTTACGCCAGTAATTTATTATATCAAAATAAAACCACTTTCCAACGTTTCGCTTTCGATTCCACGAGACATCTTTAGGGATCTTTACTTCAGGGGATCAGAACAATGAATAAATAAACACTGAATTCATTCAGTATTCCGATCTCGTGAAGTAAAAGCGAACAGTCGGAAAGTGATTCCATTTTGACATGGTTTAATTTCTTAACTTTATCGAATCCTGTCATACTTCTCCAACTAGTTGTCATTTTGGTTTTCGAAAAATATTGTTTCGTGTACAGGAAACTTCCTACTGGTCTCAAATGAGGGTAGATATCAATAAATTTATTCGTAAATGTTTAGTATATGGTGCGCAGAAACACTCTAATTTACCCAAAATCGGCATCATGGCAAAAAATGACAAATTATTTCTTTAGATTCTGTTGGTCCACTTCTGCGTTCAATGAAAGGTAATAAATGGATCTTATAGCATCTGGCTCGTATAAAAAAAAACTTTTGTCTGTCCTTTAATACTTTCCAAGTCATCTTTATGTTACATGTACTGGTTCTAGACACATGTAACATAATAAGTCAAATAAATTTGAGCCAGTATTTCATAAAGTTAATTTACCTGTCCTCGACTACTTTATCACTTGTTGGTTTTGGCATATTACTGTAGAGAGGTAAAGTACGGTTTTAAAATGAGAAATAACATTGCTAATAGCAGATAATTGTATAATATATAATGTCTATACTTTTGAGAACGCTGGGATATATGCGTTTATTCACGAACACAGTGTGGGTAACAGGTAAACAAGTGTGTTCATTAATATAAGTTAAGTTACAACAATGTTTCTTATGTATATCAAAAAAAGGGGCTTATTTAAATGATTGTGGAATTACATCTTACTCTGATGTGTGGCATATCTGACTAAATACACATTTAAGGTTTCCTCCGCTATGAAATGTACTGTCCGGCTCTTTCTGTTTCTGTTTTTACAATTATTCAGGTATTTTCATATGTTATATTTTCAGGGAATCACTACACTAGTATGTTATCTTTCATAAAAGGTTGTTTAGAGTCATATGAGCTATATAGACACATTTACATTGGAGCACACTTGTTATCAACATGATTGAATTTCACATAACTTTTCTACACATTTGTAACTATACTATTAAACCGGTTTATAGGAGGTATTTTCGCTGGTTTCACTGTAATTCGTTATCGATTTCGTAGGAAACATTTGTTTTTAAGAAAATGATTAAGTTTCTTGTTTTTGTTTTGGTTAATATTTTGACGTCTGTCGCACTTTCCTCTGGCGGCGGGTGATTCAACTTGATAATCTCGGACCCAAAACACTTAGTGAATAATAATTAAATGGAATATCTTATTAAATATAATAAGCAGAAAATCACCATAATGACATGGTAATCCTAATATGAATTTAGGAGAGGAAAACCATGGGAATTCTGTTTAACTTCGCCTACATTTCGAAATCCTTAAGCCATGGAACTCAGCTAGTGTTACCAACCAAATGATAATGAAATGCCCTAGAGCAACCGGAACCTTGTAGATAAGCTGGTTGATATTAATTTCTCCTGGTTCTAAACACTTGTTTCCTCTAATTAATTGAACTTTTAGTAATGTTGGGCCGAATTAAAATAAGAGCTTGTCAAAATTTAAACTATGACGTCACCATTGTACATATCATAGCTACTTAGAGGCTATTGTGGTTGGATCTGCTGTATGCAGGGGGAAGTGTGCGTACGGTCTTTTGTGATGTGCCAAAGAGAGGCAGAAAAATGGCTGTTTTTACTATGATTTTTTTTGAGTGATTCTTCTACTTCGATCCTCGTATTGAAATATCTTTATATTTTCCCCGAAAACTTTCAGAGTGAGTGGGTGTTAGGTTCCAGTTTTTTTATGTGAAGTTAGTTTCACCCCTGCAAAGGGATTATATCACTGCGAACCCTGTAGTAGCTGCTTTACATGGATTTTTGGCTTCTGTAGCATTGTTGGTCTTGGAGTAGGGTAGCTACAGTCGGGTAGTCTCCGGAATAGATTCCATGTGGTCTTGGAGTGAGTTCGAGTGGAATGTTCATTACGTAAAAAAACCCACTAACATCAGGTATTAGAGAAGGCAAAAAATTGTGTTTTCCTTTAAGAAAATTAATATGCCGCAGGCATTGTGTATTTTGGGCCTAAATTTCGGCCGCTTACTTAAATCAATTGTTCAAAATATAGAATTTCGGAAGTATAATAGTGCAGAATTAATCCTATTGTTTAATTCTTAATGCATCATTCTGACAGTTTTGTAATTATCAATTTATATAATGTAGTACAATAATGTACAGGATGGTTCAGAAGATAAAGTCAGTTTTAAGAAAAATATATTTAAATAAAAACAGGGTGGGAATTGATTATTTTTGCAATAGTACGTTGTATTAAGGATAGTTTTTCCTTCTTTTTAGTGTTTTTTTTTTTGGGGGCTACCCATAAAGTTTTGGGGTATTGCTCCACAGCTTCAGGAGTTTTCCTTTGATTTTGGACCAGCAGACCACTTCGATTGACTGGCCGTTGCTTCATGTAGTGCGGTGTGGTGATCTGGACTCGAAATATGTGTACAGATAAGTGAAATCTGATTTAAAATTACAATTGTATAATTGTATACTCTTAGTGACTTAATTATTCTGACTGCAATATATGAGTAGATAGTGCTGACATAAATCTTTACTTCTAATATAAATATATTTTATACTGTTATATTTTAAAACTCACGTAGCACTACTCATATGAGATTGAGTTCATCCACGTATATCATGGTACACGGCCAAAACATTATTGCGTAATACTTTCTATTTTTTATTGTTTAAGGTTTAATGGTGGTTACATAAGCACCTCCTTAGACTAGAATGCCATACCTTATTAGAGGTTCTACCAGTGCTTTATCAAGCATGATCGCAGTTTTTCTGGATAGAATATCTCTTAATATATATAATTTATGTAATAATGATCTGATTTTTTTTGGCAAGTATAATATGTGCTGATCCCATTTAAGATTCCTATCTAAATAAATATCCAAATATTTTATGGAGCTAACCTCCTCAATTGGATCCTTTAATGTGTGAATGTTAATATTATGTTAATTAGGACGATTTGAAATATTTATAAAGAAAGCAATATATTTGGTTCTTTTAATATTTAAATAGAGCTTAAAGCTATCAAGAAGACCTCTTTCAGCTTTTTCTTTTGCCTTCTCCCAAGAATCAGCAGTAAATATAATGGCAGTATCATTCGCATATGACAAAATTTCACCCCAAATATTTAAACCATTTATGGAATTCATGTAAATATTAAAAAGCATGGGACCCATCGCCGTTCCCTGTGGTACTCCAACCTTGACAATATCGGGTTTATGACTTAAAATGTCATTTATTTTTGTATATTGTGTTCTATTTGATAAGTAATTTCGGAATATTTCAAGGACGGCGCCACTGATAACATACTTCTCCAATATGTTAATTAAAATAGAATGCGAGACTGTGATAAAGTGCTTTTGACAAGTCTAAAAATATCACAAGGCTTTTTTTACCGCTATCTCAATTGTTAAATTAATTCATGCATTGCATCTTCAGTACCCAGTTGTATAATGAAACCAAATTGAATTTTTGATAACACATTATTGTGGTTAAGGAAGAAAAACAATCTGTCTTTTAAACTTTTGTCAAAAATGTTACCAAAATTTGTTATTACACTTATAGGTCTAAAGTTTTCCATTAGTTACTTTGATCCTGACTTATAAATCGGAGTCACTATAGTTGTTTTAAATTGTGTAGGGACTTTCCCTATTTTAAAAATAAGCTTTATAATATATGTATGAGGTTCAATAATATACACATGTAAAGACTTAATTACTTTGGTAGTAATACCATCACTACCTGGTGAACAATTATTTTTTAAAGAATTAATGTAATTAATTACATCATTTTGGGCCACAGGTCTCAAATACATAGAGATCAATGGTGTGTGTGTTACTTCAATAGGATTTTGGGGATTAGGAATATTTTATGCCATTTTTTGGCTTATATTAATAAAATACTCATTAAAAAGATCAGATAGTTCCTCATTTTCTGTAATGTAACTGCCATTTTTGTCAGCGATATGAATTTTTTCACTATTTTTGCATTTGTTTTCATTTGGGACATCATTTATAAATTTATAGACTTTTTTAATGTTTTTGGAATTCTAATTAATTTTATCTTTGTAATAATTCTTCTTAGCTTGAGTGATAATTTTATTCAACCTATTACGATATTCTTTATACTCTACTAACTTTTCCGGGCTGGAATTTTTTTTCAGTATTCTCTTCATTCTATCCCTTGTTCTTATTGAAGTTATAATTCCTTTTATTATCCAAGGCTTTATTTTATGATATTTACTGTTAGTTAAAATTTCTATCTCTGAGTGCTTTACAACATCGGTAACATGTTTGCTCAACCTTTTCACCGCTGCTTCTGGATCAAGAAGCTCCAAAATATGCCCCCAAAATTCATCTTTTGCCAGATTATTAAGCATATTAAAGCCAACCTTCTTATGGACCTTTTTCTCTTTTTAAGATGTTTCTGTATTTTCTTTGTTCATTGGTGACATGTTAATAAGTATTGGTAAATGGCCTGTTATGTCATGATTTGTTATAGCTGTCTTCACTTTAGATGTATTACTAACTTTATCCTTCACAAATGCGTGGTCGAGGCATGGCTGTGACTCAGGTCTAGTGATGTCCCAATATAAGGTATCAAAACCATGTATATTCATTAGCGAAACATAATCGCAAACCATGGGATCTGTATTATTTAATATATTAAAGTTAATATCCCCCACAAATAGTTCTAAGTCAGTCTTCTGGTTACTTCTCAGATGGTGATCTAAATTAGTCAAGTAGCCTACGGAACTAGAGCTAGGGGACCGGTAACAGATATTTATGCAAACGCTTAGACCCTGATAGTTAAAATTTAGTTTGGATATGCTAATTCTGCTTGTTAATATATTGTCAGTAGAATTTTTAAATTTCATATTTTGTATATTTCAACACTAGTTTTGAAAAAATTGTTTCAACACTAGTGATGAAAAAATTGTCAACCGTTACGTCAGCGGTGACATTGACAAGATTGTCGTGTTGAAAAGCATTTTTCAACACACGTCAATACGCGTGTGATATATGGCACTTTCTACCCCAGTTAACTGTATGTTTTTTGCCAGTTTCGTAAGAGGTCGTAGGAAAAATATGTTTTATCCGATTGACTTCAAATTTTGGTCGCAAATTAAGGGCCATACGGGGATGACCTGGTGTTATTTTGTTAAAATCGAATATGGCGGTACAAAAGGTCGGCCTAGTGCAATGTTAAAAAGATTATTACTATACAATTAATTATCCAAATTACCTCAAATTTTGCACAAATTCATTAAATCATTTTGACAATTCATTATATCTGGAGTAATTTCCAAAGAAAAATATTATAAATTTTTTTTTAATTATAAGCTTATTGCACAAATTCATTACATTATTTTGACAATTCATTATATCTGGAGTAATTTCAGCGTTTTGCTTTTAAATCAAGCGTTAAATAGAAATAAACTAGTAAAATTTTGGTAGAAATCCAAGATAGCAAAACAAAATAGTCGTCTAGTGAAATATTAAAAAGATTATTGTTTAAAATAGTTATCCAATTTACCTTAAATTTTACGCAAAAATCAACCGTTACATAGAAATAATGTGTGATATAAAGATAAAATGGCAAAATTGTAGCATTTAAGCTGGCGAAACAAAACGGCGACCAAATAAGATGTTTAAAAATTCAATGTGAATGTATATTCTTGTCCAATTGACGTTTTGAAGAAATATTAAGTGTAACATAGCGATAAATCAGTACGAATTCAACATGAGGGAACAAAATGGCGGTGTTAGAAAAATCAGTGTAGAAACTACTTATTCAATTTATTTTAAATTATTCTCAAAAATCAAATGTGGCATAGGGAGAAACTGGTAACATGTTGACACGAATCCAAAATGGTGAAGCAATTTTACGTCAATTTCAAAAATATTTGAAAAAACACTATTAAGCAGTTTTCTTGGATTATTACACATGAGTTATCGATCGACATGCTTTATAAGTATTATATTTCTCTTATAGGTTAGTGTTCCGTAAATCATTAATGGTAGAAAAGGATGAAACACGAAACATTGTTTTTCGGATACGAAAAATATGTCAAAAGGTGTAATTAACAAAACGAACTTGCTAGACAAAGGCATAAACATAGGCAGGCTTTTCACAATTCCTAATTAAAGGAAAAATTCATTACGAGCAATATTCCGGGTAAGGAAATTTTCCGGTTTATTAGTTTTTAAACTTTTTTTTAAATAATCCTATAAAACTATAAATATATTTTTTGTACAAAATTTTATATACTTAAATATTTGTATTTACACACATGCTAAAATGTTTAATTAAAGGAATATTAAGAAAAAAACGTCTGCAAAGCACGTTTCAACCTCTCCCTTGCCTTCCGCTCACCTTCCATTGGCGGGGACTTATAGTATGTTGTTCATAACTCTTGTCCCAACAACTTTGTAAATTTTCAAAACCCACAATTTTTTCCTCTAATTCACATTTATTAACCTTTTTTAAATGGACTATAAATTGTGCATCTCTATTTTGTTAAAAAAGTAATTCTATTTGCACTTTTGCTGTTGACAAAACTATAGCAACAAGTTAATTCTAGTAAAAATTCATTTCTATGCTTAAGATAATTTCACATTTTCTTAACTGTCGTAGAAAATATACTTGCGCCTTGAAAATGTACATATTTAATCTAAGGTCTCAATCGTTGCGTGGATTGAAATTATCAAAAACGGACTTATCCAAAGACCGGTTTCAATAACAAATTAGATACTTAAAAGGTAAATTCCAGTTATAATTTTCCTCTATTTTTTTATTTTATAAATAACAAAAATGTTTTTTGCAATTGCTTAATAAATAAAAAAACGTAAATGCTAATTGTCTTTATTTAAATATTTCTTTTTATGTAATATTTAAATCACTCGCCTAAATACATCGCTAACCTTGTTGAATACGAAGTCTCGCAAGGAGAAGGCTTAACAGCGGAAAATCACGTTTAAACGGTCTTCAAATTATTTCTTTGGAAGTACGTTTTCTGCGCTATCTGTCGATATATTTTTATTTCCGTTTTTAATATTGTCTCTCTCTCTCTTACATATTGGAACATAATTTTAAACCACTGTAAAATGGAAAAGTTAAGCTATGTTCCAAATACGAGCAACTTCAGTTTTAGTGTTTAGCTTTAACCCTTAGCTATAAAGTTCATTTATTTTTACCTTTTGCGGCTAAACAATAATATTTTTAATTTTCACATATTAATTTGTTTGTTAGCGTATATTTCTGCAATGTAGGTACCGCAAAATAAACACACTTAGGTCTACTGTTGACTTTAAATTTTACAAATTACCCTGTTATGTATCAATATTAACAATAAAAATAATTTGAACGTGACCACGGTCAGGCGTTATGGGAAAAGTTATTATTAAAGTTACGGGAAAACGAAAGTCTTGTTATATGAACACATCTTTAGTTATATCTTCTTTTTAGCTCCATGAGACTTCCGAAAATTCCTTAAATTTTCTAAATTCGGAACATAAACAATGTTTTATTACTTTTATTACCGACTGTTGGTATTAGCCATTAAACAAGCCGTAAATAGCCACGAAGCGTTGCGACCGAAAAATACCATGGTGGTTTTTGTTTGCTCTCCCTAATCTCATTATAATCCTTTATATTGACTGACTGATACGGTGCTGTACAAATTACATAATATTTACAAATAATATTGTACAATCGTTTTACTTTTTTAAATAAATAGATTCTTAAAAATGGAAATTGTCTTAAACCGTCAGCTGAGTGGAAATTAATCGTTACAGTTAGTGGGAAAACCGGTTTTGTTGCATGTGATTTGTATATAGAGTTGATTTTTTAAACAAATAACTTTTTAGGCAAGAAAATATAATTATAATTGTGAAAATCTTGGGGACATTTTAGGTTTTAGTTTTTGAATTCTTTGACAGATGGACTTTAATTGGATTATATTTAGAGTCAAAGGAAAAAGTATATATTACTATTTTCGCTCTTCTTTGATATTTGCAAACTCAATTTTTAAAAAACTCTTAATAGTTCTGTAAAAAATGCTTTAAAATAAATTAGTAATAAATGTTACTTAATAGAATAAAATATTGTCTTTGAATTAATTTTCATTTAAAAATTATGCATATTCTTTTTGTTCTACTGCTAGTACTAAAATTAAACTATTTAGCTCATAGAACCTAAATCATATTGGAAGCAGATAGGATATAAATTAAATTTACCTCTGCATTGGCATAGCAAAATAATAATGCTACAAATATTCCTTGACTGGCTTCCATTGTATAGCGAAAATAGTCGTACACGTCTTCAGCTAAACAAGTATCATTGACAACTATCTTTTTCGCTGTAATAAATATATGAAGTCCAAAAAGTGGAATCAGAAACAATGTCGCTCTGAAAGCAGCCCTAAAAGCAGAATAATATAAATTACCAAATATTGCCATTACCGTACAAATAAAGTTGCTTGGTGCCTTAAGACTAGCTTAAAAGAAAATTAAAAGAGGGTTCACTTCGAACCCTTCGAACGTCTTAACGGTACAACCAGGTATCTGAAAAAAAAGCTTTCGACAGGGAATTTAAAGGAGACCAAAATCTTAGATGGTCTCTGTTTCGAAAATCACCAAATTTATTGTAATATCGTTCGAAAAGTCGAAATAAATTTTGTGGGTAATATCTTTACCTTAATCTACGTTAAAATATCTTAAAAACCTCGTCTATCGAATTTCTTTATAGGGGGGTAGCGATATTTTGAAACTAAACAATAATTTCTTTTCCAATACTACCAGATCAAATATTTACAGAGGGCTCATACTGCTAGTTTGCTACTCTTAGTAAATGAGAACCAATTATTTAAGTTAAATAAACTTATCATTGCTTTTCTTGTAAACTCTTGTCTAGGCAAATAATCTCTCGGTAAAATTTTTGAACACGTGTGTGGAGGTATGGTTTTAATGGCTGCTTTTTCCAGATTCTGTAAACAGACAATGCGGAAATATTTGTTATCACCATAATATTTATTAAACATACCAACCACTGGAACGCGGAAAAGTTATATTCTAGAACTAAGAACGAAAAACTACTGAACGCTTAAATCTAAGAACGAAAATACGAAACTAGTTATTTGCTAAACTTAAAAATCGCAATCAACACTGTCTAACACTTTGATAAATAAATCACAATAACTCGATCTGATTTTTTGATTCGACCCAGGTCATGACATGTCAGAATTTAGAATTCAGAAATATATTTAAAAAAGAAAATTAAGGTGTAGTATCCAAAATTCGAATGAAACAATATAGAACCCTTGAAAAATCTTGAATCCGGTCCACTCAAAGTTTGATCTAGATCTAACACGTTAAAAACAGCATTCCGATCCCTCCCCGAAAAGTGTTCATCTCATCAGGCCCAGACAGTACAAATAACACATAAATGAATGGTTCCCGAATTCACCAATAAAAATGGGCGAACCCGCCCGCGTCGTTTTCCCGGCATTTGCATTCTTTGTTTTTCTTGTTGTCATTTCTATTTTTACGTACGTATTGGAAATTTAAAAGTAAAAATGTTATATTCATTTGTGATAGATGTTTGAATTATTTTAAAAATTTAAATTCTCGTCAAGAACCAGAACTGAGATGTTCTACTTAAATGCTCAATATCATTTCCATCTTACCAGTGGATAGAATTTAAACATTTTTCAAATAAAATTAAAGTTCCTTATATAAATTATTCTGGTTTTGAAGCAATATTGAAATCTATCGATATAGTTAAGAATACTTGTCCTCTGAAAAAGTACGAGCAACACGAGTTATACATAATAAAAACAGTAATTTCAATGAAAAATGTATTTGAAAATGAGGAAAATAAATTTATAACTGCCACACACTGTCATAATTGTGAAAAGCCTTTTTGAGAGACTGATTAATCAAGGGTTCGCAATCATTGTCATTTTACCTGCAAATATCGAAGACTAGCACTAATAAGTGTATTATTAATGTTGGAAAATTCTTAATTATTCCAATAGCGTTTTATAATTTGGGTTAGGACAACTTACTAGTTTAAGAAAGGAATTTAGTGTTTTATGTAATAACAATTTTGAATTACTGTTTAAGAAAAGTGTGTTTGCTTAGGATTATATTTAATCTCCTGAAAAGTTATCAGAAACTTTACCTTCAAACAAACAAATTTACAACAAGCTTAATAATGAACTTATATTAGATTCTGAATAAAATCATGCATTAAAAGTTTCGAATAGATTTAATACTAAAACATTAAAAGAATATCGAAAAATTTTAAGTAAAAACCGATGTATTATTTTCAGCTGATGTTTTTAAAGATTTTATAGAAATATGTTAGGAAACGTATAAATTATACCCATGTTAGAATTTTACATACGGCATACAAGCGGGTTACGTTTGAGACTGTATCCCTAAATTTACTAAAATTCGTTTGGAAACTATACATAATATAGATACGCTTCTATGTATTCCTTTTTCTAATAGATATTCCAAAGCAAATAATAAATATATGAAGACGTATAATCTTTCAGAAGAATCCAAGTATTAAATGTATTTAGATGTAAATAATTCGTATGGGTGCGCCACACGGCAATTTTTCTTAGGTTAAAAATACCTTCAAAATTTTAATGTTATTGAATTATTTGATAATTCCGAAATTTGTTATATTCTTGAAGTGGATCTTGAATATCGAGAATCATTACATCATCTTAATAATGATTTACTCTTGGCACCTCAACATCGGAAGCCCTCATGATCAAATGCATCTAAATTAATGATTACTCTCCATGCAAAATTAAATTATATCTTACATTGACATAGAATGGAAGCTTTCACGGCTCTGGTCAATTACGAAATCATGATTCTGAATCTCTCCGAGCTCATTCAGTATTCACATCTTGTGGAGTAAAGATCCCTGAAGATGCCTCGTGCAATTGAAGGCGAAACTTCGGATAGTAATTCCAATTTGACATGGTCTAATCCCAAGAACCATGATTTCTTAATTGACCGGAGCCATGCAAGCTTCCGTTCTATGTTAGCTAACCCCTATGCGGAGGAGACCAAGAAGGATGCCAAAACTTTTGGCGTTCTCCGGAATCGCAAGAAGCAGTTACTCCACCAATTGGCCTTTCTCCTTAGATGCCGAGATGAGGATGTAGTACCAAAATCACTACAGGTGAGTCATCACGTTATTTCTATAACTGCTGTAAATATTTATAAGCGTGCCAGCAACGCATTAGTTAGAGAAAGGATTAAGGCAATACGTCGTAATTTAGATACAAATACCCGTAAACTACTAGAAATTCTCCTGAAATTAGCTTTTAGACTTAAACCATATTTACAACTATAGACAGCATCACCAATGCACAGGCAGAAAAAAAATCATGAAGAAGTTAGACTTAAGCAACAAAAGAAGTTTGAAGCACTCCTAAATAGAAAAAATCCAGTGGAACCTCCGCAGAATACAGTTATCGACTTGTCGTCGAGGCCGTTAACCGAAGCAGAACATTCCGTCGTTTCCGAAGGCCAAAATTTCGTAATAGCACCGGGTATCATTCCCGTAAAACATATAGTATCCTCCATTGCAGCCGCAATCAGAAGACTACCAGTGGAGCAAACCGATGAAGTCAGATATGAGACATTGAAGATCATTAAAAATTCAAAACCACCAAAACATCGATGAAAACCTTAAATAAAAATTACAAAAAAAACATTCTGGTCCTTGCAGCTGATCAAACGAATGCCACAGTCGTCATGGACAGAACAGAATACCATGAAAAGATAACTCAACTTTTGGACAACAACACCTATAAGGTTATGCAGACAGACCCTACAAGTAGAATAGAGAAACGCATCACCAATCTGATTAACGCATCCAGTCTACCACCAGCGGAGAAGAAATTATTGAAACTGAACAGCTCCGAGATTCCCAGGTTCTACGGTCTTCCCAATAAACACAAGGACAATGTACCACTTCAACAGATCGTCAGTGCAATAGACTAGCCCACATATAACCTAGGTAAATATCTATCAAATTTTCTTATTTACTGAAAAAACTGATTCTTTTATAAAAAACTCTACAAATTTTGTGGAAAAACTTAAGACAATCAAATTGGATCCCGAAGATATTTTGGCCAGTTTCGATGTAGATTCACTATGAACAAATGTTCCTGTCAACGACTCAATTTTCATTATATCAGATATATTGAATCATAATAATTTTGATAAGAACTTAATAGACCTAGTGGAAGCTTGTTTTACGCCTACTTATTTCATATTTCAAGGAACTTTTTATGAACAACCTTCAGGGACAGTTATAGGATCTGCTCTATCACCTGTGGTAGAACCCTTTGAGGATATTGATCTAACATCCGCTCCACTAAAACCAAAACACTGGTTCAGTTATGTAGATGATACTCTTTTTCTGTTTGGCCTCATGGACAGGATAATCTCCTCATTTTTCTGGACCACCTTAATCAACAACATCATAATATTAACTTTACAATGGAAATTGAATCTAATGGAAGGATTCCCTTTCTAGATGTATTTATTCAACTCAAGGAAAATGGTACATTAGGACATTGTGTCTATAGAAAACCGACGCATGCAAATAAATACTTAACTAACTACTAACCACTTGTTTTATGTATAAAAGAAAGAAGAAGAATAAACTGATCTGCAGCAGTGTCTTACAACTTGATAATGACACAAGAAAATACGATTTTGTTTGTCGATGTTCAAAATTGTGTGTCTCTGGATTTATTCCAAAAGACTTAGCTCTGCATAATGCAACACGTCATTCAAATTTTCTTTTAAAACCACCACTTAACCAAACCAATGAAATAGAAAATCTCCTAAAACGTATAATCAAAAGATATGATGCACCAAAAGTATATGTCAAAGGAGATGAAAAGACGAGTTTTTAAATTATAAGTTTGGAAAATATATTTAAAATATCATTAGAAAGTGAGCCAAAGCTAAGCAGACTTAAAAAACTCTCAGAATGTAACTTTCATGCAGATCCATATGGTGCTATTTGGCATTGCGCCCTTTAAACGTAAAATTATTATTTGTTTGGTCAGATTGAGAATATTCTTACAGAGTTGATTTGATTCGGTTTTGAACTGGTGGTGGATTCATCATTCAACTTGAATATGTACAATTTTTCTGTTGATTACATATCCCAAGAATTATCGTTGATTAAAATAATTAAAAAAAAAACATGGACATTGTCATTGCTTTTAGAAGCTGGAAAATAGAATAGTGGAAAATCCTGAATTACTTTAAACCAAAAGACATAGCTGAACTGTTAAAACGTTTACTTCCACTAAAACACCGAAGCATATCATTTTTGTATTACATGAAAATAGAAGAAATGATAACAAAAAAGATATGAGTAAATTTGATCATTGTGATCTAACAAATGTTAAAATGTTTTTAAATTCAGAAATATATCCATATAATGATCTTTATTTATATTTTCCCCCAATGACAAATTTTATAGATACAGTCCTTCAACAGAAATTTTAAGAGAAATTTAAAATAATCAAAGTTAGATACCTATTTGGAATAAGAAAATAGGGTATACAATTTATGGAAATTAAATGCTTATTCTATTCTAGGTTATTTTTCATAATTATTATATTAAGAGATTCTGTGTATCTTTACATGGTTACTAAATAAAATATCTATTTAATAAAACTTACATTGTTTAAATAATCACTATGCAAAACTATTTAAAAAATATTTTAAAATTTCAAACTAATAAATACATAACACTTCGGACGGTGGTCCTTATATACCTACTAATACCAAGAAAATAAATTATTTTAGTTATTGCTAAAAATATTCAATATAGAACATTTTAATTACACTACCAAAACGTTTAAATTAACCACTGCTTACCAGGAATATATAATTTGTATAAAATCCTAGAAACACGAATGTTTCTTTATTCTCGATTATTTTGTATAATTATTAAATATATCACTAAAAACATTTTTAATTAAGCTAACCGGAAATTGTATATCGCATAGCAGTCCAATATAACATCCTTTTGTTTTACTTTCTTGAAGCATGCAGTTTGCTTTCTATTTTCGTGGCCAAAGCGAGGCTTATGTTTTACGTTCTTGAAGCGAACGACGACGCGACAATCGGAAGATAGCTTTGTAGCTACGCGACACCAGTGGAAGCTATCACGCGGCATGGACATATGTTTTGTTATTTTATGTTTTTATTGTATCAGATCTTATTAGAGTTAAATGTCAGTGCTGAAATAAATTAATAACGTTACACGACCAAAAGCGTGCTTAAATAAATCAATAACTTTTTATTATGTTACGTACAAATAGGAAGGTTGGAAATGCTAGACAACCGAAGCGGACGCGTTCGCCCAGTTTTACTGGGGAATTCGGAAAACACGAATTTCCAAGGTGATTCGTCTTTTTGGAACTTTATTTTCGAGTCTCCATTTAAACATTCCCACCTGTATGTGTTATTTTAATTACCTAGGCCTAATGAGATGAAGACTTTTTCGGGGAGGGACCGGGATGCTATTTTTTAACGTGTTAGGTTTAGATCAAACTTCCAGTGGATCGAATTCAAAATTTTTCAAGGGTTCTATTTTGTTTCATTCGTATTTTGGATAGATTTGAATACATTAAATATGCTAATTGATCAGGTTCTGATGAACTTTTTTGGAGGATGAATAATATTCTTAGCGTCTTAGGCCTAAATCGAAATTTTAATAATGCCAGTTTTAGGAATTTTCAAGCTTTTTTAATTCGAATTTGGTTTGCCCCTTTGATTAACACGTAAAGGTATTGTAAATCATGATTTTAAACCCCTTCTGTTTATCCACTTTTCAGTAAAATAATTATCCATTATCTGTATTTTTAAAGTTGTAATAGCAAAAACATATTCTACTGTTAAACTGAAGTATTAAGGAAGGAAAGTAATAAAATATAATTAAAATCCTGTACGTGTAACCCAATTAAACAAATTTACTACAGTTTCGATATTGCCGTAGATATTACATTAACATTTAATTAAAATTTGATTACTTATTTATACAGATTTATGACAGAAATCCCTATATAACTTATAAGAAACGCCTTGTTATTCTAGACCATATATGGGCAACCCTTGGCCCGGATCAGGGCCTCAACCAGCTCCAATCCGGCCCGCGAGAGATTCAGAAATTTCAAATAACGCGCAAAAAATTAAAGATTTAGCACACATAGTTTATTTGTAATTACTGTCAACCAACCTAAAACTGTATTATTCAAATCATAAAAACTAAAATTGATAAATAATTTTATTAAGCGTACGCAGTGGAACGCTACAGATCGAGTCAGAAATAGGTCGTTAGAAAGAGACAAACAGATAAACATCATGCGTATGAATAACAGTCGGCTCTGAGCGCTCGCATTCGAGAGTATTCTAATTGCTTACTGCGGGTAATATATAAACCGCCCAGCGCGCTTGTCAACTCATTACTTCTCAATAACTAATAAGAAAGGACGCGGGATATATTCGAGCAAATTCAGCTCAGAAGAAAAAAATCTATCAAGATGTCCGGATTAAAAAAGCGGAAAGTGGACACAGAATGTCGTCAATTCCAAAACAAATGGACTGATGAATACTTTTTTATCATGCACAGTGGTAAAGCTTTGTGTTTGTTGTGCAATGAAAGAATTTCTTTATTAAAATAATACAATATGAAGAGGCATTACTCCAGCAAGCATTTCGCTCCATATAATTTACTTACGGGCACTTAAGAAAGGCTAAAATTAAAAACTCATTACCGATTTAGGGAAACAGCAACAAATGTTACATTCACAAAGATCAAATCTAGACAGTGTTGTTAAAGCAAGTTCTACAGTTAGTTCCAAGATAGCGAAAATATCGAAGTCATTTTCTGGGGGGGAGTTTGTTAAAGAGTGGCTAGTAGATGTTGCAGAACTTGTGTGCCCAGAAAAGAAAAGAGTTTGAGAAAGTGAGCTTATCGCGACGTACTGTTGTTCGACGAATAAATAGGACGGATAGTGATATCAAAAAAACATTGACTGATAGATTGGCTGGTTTTCAACATTTTCCATTGCCATGAGAGTACCGATTTATCTGATACAGTCCAGTCAGCTATTTTTGTACGAGGTGTTGATGAAGAATTTGTAGTCATAGAGGCATTATTGACTTTACGGTCACTGCAAGGGACCACTGCTGGAAAAGATATTTTTGCCGAGGTGGAAAGTACTTCTGAGCACTATAGTTTGCAGTGATATAAATTAGTTAGAATGTGCGCAGATGGTGCGCCTTCAATGGTCGGTTCACGAAAAAGTTTTATCGGAATTCTGAAGGAAAGAGCAACCGCTATGAATGTGCAAGAATGTGATTTAATAATTCTGCATTGCATTATTCACCAACAAAACTTGTGTTCTAAGTCCATTCGACTGAAGAACGCTATGGATGTAGTAGTAAGTATCATCACTTTTATTAGATCCCCGCTCTTCAAAACACGATGATGTGACATACTATTGCGAAGTAAAGTGGCTAAGCAAAGATAAAATGCTAAAAACATTTAACGGCCTTAGAAAAAAACAAGGGCAATTGGTAAATCAGAAGAGTAAATGAGAAGTAAAAACTGTTTTTATTTTTTAACATCATCTCGTCACGAAAACACTGAATACGGTCGCTATGCTGAATAATGTCAGAGCATTTTCAATACTTTTTGCAAGTCTTTGTAAGTGTATGATAAGTAAGATGCTCCTCTTCACCTACAAATGAAGTTAATCGAGCTTCAATAAGATTCATATTTGATGTCTAAATTTGATGATGTGGAACTAAGCAAATTTTATAGAACATACCTTTTCGAAGAAAAGTATCTACAGCTGAGAGGTTTTGTACCAAAAATAATTTGTACATAGCACGTATAAATGTGAGCAGCTTTTTCCAATCATGAAAATTAATAAAAATAAGCATCGTACTCGACTTACAGATGTTAATTTAAAAAACACTTTGCGCCTATGTACTAGTGATATTGACCCCCATATTGACCATCTTGTTTCTCAGCTTCAAACTCAAGTCTCTCATTAATTTTTAATTTTTCTGTTTTTTTTTATTTGTTTTTTATGTTTGATTATGCTATTATAATTAACAAATAAATATTCACTACTACCTACTTATTTCTTACCTGCGGCCCGCGACCTGATTAAGTCCCGAAATTACGCCCTCAGCTAAGCAAAGGTTGCCCATACCTGCTCTAGACACAACTGAGAAACATTATTTAAAACATTCTCATTTTGAATAAATAAAATAATCACAAACACGTGAAGCACTCTTAAGCTCTTGTTTTATAAGTTAAATAAAAGATGGATATATTAAAGAACTATAAATACTAGGTGATTATAAGAAACAGCTTTGTATTTTTTGGAAGGTTTTTAATCACGACTACTTTTCCACGCGAGAGTCATCCCTCCTATAAATCGTGTGCAATTTATATTAGAAATTAGTTTTTTTACAAGTATAATTCTGCCCCCACCGGAATTTTATTTATTGCGAGAATTCGCAAAAAAGATAATTTTTTATTTTTTTTTCAGTTATCTATTGATTTTGCTTTACTGAGACTTCATTCTGACGGGGCCCATGTCTTCAATGACTAATAATTTTGAAGCCTAAACCTAAAAAGCATAAAGTTTTAGATATAAATGATCTGACACTTTTTTCTTACTGTTAAATTAATAAAGTTAGGAAAAGTAGAAGTTAAAGCATGATATGACTTTAAACTTTAAAAAATCATAGCAAGCTGAAAAAGGATTTTTCATTTTTTTAAATTTAATAAAAAAAGTTTATTTTCAGTAATTTTTTATAAGTAATTAAAAATTGGTAACAATTTTTATTTTTTATTTTTAAAGTTAAACGACTTAAAAACGTAAAACTTTTTCTTTTCTATAACATTGAATACATTTTTGTAAATAAGGAATACTAGCTTTTTTGTTATAGAAAAAAGAATATTGTTATTAAACGTTTAAATTAAAGGATAAAAATCGTTATAGATTTTTAATTATGATTTTTCAACATGCTATGAACATACCTTTTATATATAATATTTAAAAAAAAACTTCCAAAATTGTTACCTGATACCTCCAACTATCCTATATAAAAGATGCAGACAAGTTGTCCAAAATTTCGATTCAAAGGTTCATTTAATTGGACTATTTGGATGTGGTTAATAAAATAAGGAAGTAGCTACTGGGCCCACCACATTTCCAATTTTGCCGGAACCACGGTACTAGTATTATATAAAAAACACCATCTATGCTTGTATTTATAGAAAATCAAAATAAAATATACTTACGACAAAATTAAAATGATTGGAAAAATTGAATTTGATAGCATTAAAAACCACGTAAACCATATGAAACACGATATTTCCTCCTCACTCATTGACACAAGAAAGGTTTTATGCCAAGAATAAATATATTTGATGTTTTCAAAATTCATTAAGGTTTAGAAAAACCGAAATAACCTGACGAAAAATAAATCCTTTCTTATCGTAACAAAAAACAATTGAATGAAAAGCAAAAGACTTACACCAAGGATGTTGCGTTTTTTAAACAAAACACCCTATATATTATTACACCTTTGGATTCTATGGTCAATCCTAAGTGTTTTAGTAAGGGTACTATATGTCTATCTTCAACTGTTTTTGATTTATGGATGTTCGAAAATTTACATTTTGGCTTCTTTGAGCCGTCATAGCACCTGAACGGTTGGGGCTAGAGCAAAATAACTTTTACATGCCTACCATATTTTCTGATAAGCTATCTTATGATGTGACTCAAACAAAAAACGGAAATTATTTTGCTACCTATTTAAAAGAATATATTCAAATGAAATGCAGGTGATCACCCTACTTCAAAATCACTGTAATTTTTTTCTTTGTTTGGCATCATAAGATAGCCTATCAAAAACTAAGATATGAATATGAAAGGTATTTTGTTCTGGGTCCAACCGTTCAGGTGCTAGGATGGTTCAAAGAAGCAAAAATGTAAATTTTCAAATATCAATAAATTAAAAACAGTTGAAGATATACATATAGTACCTTTATTAAAAAACACTTAAAATTGACCATAGAATCCAACAATGTAAAACCACGTGCACCAACGTCATCACAAGGATATGATCCTTGTTTGGAACATGTTCTGCATCGCAGCAGACAGAGTGATCCATTTTGGTCAAACGACGAGTGCGATTTCGCTCTTATTAGAGCTCATCAGTCCGCCATAGATATACATATATACAGTATGTCCGCATATTTTCTACTATTGGAACTGCAGCATCCCAGCACATCAGGTACTGGCCTCGAAAAAAACCCGGATTTAGAATAATGACGCGAAGATAATATTACAAAAAAGATTATGTGGTTCTTTTGGCATTAAAGGCCCATGTTTCTACAATAACAGCTGAAATAAAATATCGTACTCAAAAATGCTGGATATATTTTTTAGCAATGAACTTGAACTGGTTGTCCAGTACATTGCGCTCGTGAAGTAACAGAATGGCTTGCTTAACGGATTTAGAATAATGACGCGAAGATAATATTACAAAAAAGATTATGTGGTTCTTTTGGTTTCTACAATAACACAAATTTAATATAAGATGGATTAGAAGAAACGGCCCAATTTTGTGGCCCCCAAGAATTCCTGACCAAATAATTCTGAAGTGCTAAAAGGCAGAATTACTCAGGCTATCCATTTAATATACCAAGAAAAAAAATCAGAAATTCCCTCAGATCTCAGGAAGTAGTTAGAAAAATGTGTTGAATATGGCGGTGGAATTTTTGAAGTTTGATATTTTTTATCGTACTGCTTAGTTTAATTATTTATTTGTATTATTTAAAAATTACACTTGAATAAGGCGTGTTTTGAATTGCAATTATTTAATTAATTTTGATAAGAATTATTTTACATTAATTGATATTGATTTCATGAAATAAAGACATTTGCAAGTACGTCGATAAGTGTCATAATTATTTTAGAAACTAGAAGGTACTCTGATTAAGTGTGCTTCAGACCATTTGGGGCTTAAAAATTAACGTGATAAAACTGATACTTTTAATTTTATATCTTGTAACGGAATCTCGTATTCCTGCTTAGAGTTTAATTCAAAACATATTTAATATTTGTACTTTGGAAAGAAAATTAAAAACGAGGTATGCTTTTACGCAAAACAGTATTTTTGTATTTTTATTAAATTTTTCATAACGCAAACCTTTTTCTTTTCTTCGTATTTTCCAATTTTTAGTGCCTTAGATCTCTTGTAAAGTCCACCCGTGGACATAAGCGGGAAATTCCTTTAGGTGCATAACATCATTTTTTCAATATTATATAGATAATATTAAATAAATTAAAAAGGTTCGTTTTTGTTTTTTAACAGTTTTCTGTATTAAAAGTTAAGTCTCTTAGGCTTGTAGTGCAAATATTGTAACTAACTCCTGCGAAAAGTGTCTTTTCTACACTTGTTAGGTAAATAACTTATTTTGCCTACCTATTGTAGGAAAGAAAACTATTGCGAGCATACAAATATAATCGTTAGTGAAAAACTGCAAGACAAAAATCAAAATTTTAAAGTAGATGGATTTCAAATTAGTGTTAGTGAAAATTCCTTATGTTGTGTAATTCTAACCCCACTAATGTTAAAGACGCATGATCTGAAATTTTGAAGTGAAATTGTTTTTGTGGACTCCAGTGCATCATGCAATCAAGGTGGATATTCTGTAACTTTTTTTTGGGAAGGGAAACTAGCAGACTGAAGAAAATTACTACTTTCAAAATTTTAAATATTAATTAAATATATTTTAGGAGCTAAAGGATTTCACAGCAAAGGATATCCTATGACATTCATGTCCGACGACAATGGAACTGAAATATTTGAATTAAATGAAGTTTTTGCAAATTCCAATACATTACTATGCACATTCCAGGTCTTACAGGCAACTTGGAAAAGGTTATGGGATACTTTATACGCTAAAAATGATATAGATTGTGAACTTTTTAAGGAAACGCTCTGCAACAGTTCCATCGCAGTATACAAATATTTGCAATATTTTATTGACATGTGGCAACGGATATGGAAACGATGTCATTGTTATCGCAATAAAGTGTACCCGAAAGGTTATAATATGAATAATATAGTTGATGTGTCCATTGGAATATTCAAAGACTTATTGTTACAAAGATGCAAAGCGTTCAAAACGGCTGCCCTAGTAGACTTTGTGCGTGCTTCGTTGGACAAATTTTATAAACAGAAATAATTGGATTCGCAAATTCTAGAGAAAATAAACTACAGGTCTACACATTGTTCAAAGTAACAAAAATATTAGGCGTCGTATACAGTATGCCCTTCTGTCGATGAAATGCTATTGTATACTATGAATATTACAATAGGGCAGTGTGATTGTTCAGAAGGAATAAATGGTAAATTTTGCTTTATAAGCTTTATATATTAGTGGCGTAAATTTGTGACTACACAAAGACTTTTTTGTGAATATGGACAAACGAATGATCGTCACCAATAATATAGAGAAAGATTTTGAAAAACCAATGGTTAAACAAAATTCAGAAAATCGAATGAATGGCAAGAATAATGCACAGGAATACTCAATAAGAGTAATGTGGATCAGACATAAAATTACCAAATCGAGTAAGAAACATTTAAGAGAAATTTAGACAAGCTTTATAATTTTGCGGAATCACATTCATCGAAACATGCTAAAAAATTGGTGGAATTTAATCATAAAAGAGATAACGTTGATAATAAAGAATAATTTTATAATTGTTCCGCTGTGGGACATCATCAGGAAATTTAGACGGATTAAAGTTCAACCAACTTCAATAGCCCGATGATAAAACAGAGGTCTTCGTGCAGAAGCAAGAGTTATACAAGCAGGACGACCTTCTAGTTCTGAAGAAATAAGAAAAAAGAGATCTCTTGCAACAAAAAATAATCCATAATGGGACGTTGTTAATAATATACGCATTAGATAGTTAGCAATACCGGTTAAATTATATTTTTTTAAATTACTTATACAAGGATTTTAAAAAGACGCGGAAGTGGGGTCAGGAACTTTTTTTCATAAAATCAACTGCCAAATTACCTCCTCAAATATTGCCGCGTCTTTTTTAAAGAATCAGTACATTTTACTACTCTCTCGATTTGTAGCCAAAGTTTCTTTGCTTTTTTATAAAAGATACATGTTTTCTTTAAAAATATATATAACTATAAATAGTATTTACGTTTGCTTTACACTGCTTCAATAGACTAACCTAATACGTTTTAAAATTAAATTCAGACGCCAATCATAATGACGAAAAAACACCAAAATAGTCATTCTATATCTACCATTGCGAGAAAAAATAACTGTGATACGCAATAGTCCTTTTTTTCTACTAGACTAACAAAACTCTCATATCTAACATTTGAAAAATTTAATTTGACACCTTGTCAAATAAACCTAATTATAAATATAATATTCGAACAATGAAGAAACACAGGCAACGGCAATTTGCTTTCTCAATAACAAATTATTTAACTATGTAAACGAAAACATTTGTTTACAATTTCCACATAATTTATTTCACCAAAGAATACAATACATGACAATTGTCTCGCCAACACTGTGGCTTCATCAGATGTTAAATCTTAAATACAAGTGTAAAATATTCTGGGCTTTCCGTTATAGCCTAATGAAGATTTAACAATGAGAAATTATTTTGGTCTAATTGATCGTTTAATAATGTGTTGTTATTTTTATGTTTGTTTATTTCCGTACTTTTTAGTAAATTAAGTTTTTTACTTTTCCGTTCAACATGCAAAATTTCAAAGTTCTCATCGAAAGTATGGTTTTCTTGAATTAAATGTTTAGAATAATTGAAATTATATTTATGCCGTCTGTAACCAAATTTATGCTGATCAATTCTTTTTTTAAACGTTCTGCCTGTTTGTCCAATATAAAATCTTGAACAGGTTGTAAACACCGGATTAATTCTGTTTTTTGGTTTTCGTCTTATTGTTTTTGATATATCTACCAAGGTTTCTGTTAGTCCTAAAAGCAACAGTTGCACCTTTATTTTTAAAAAACTTAGAACAAATCCGGTCTTTACAAGTTAAATTGTGGGACTTGTTCAAAATTTTATATTGAACAAACTGGCAGAACGTTTAAAAAAAGACCTAAAGAGCATAAATTGAGTGTAACTCAACAGAATAAAGACAATTCCGATTACTCTAAACATTTAATTCAAGAAAACCATACTTTCGATGAGATGTATGTAAAACATAGCAGTAAAAACTTAATTTACTAGAAAGTATAGAAATAAACAAACATAATAATAACAACGCATTATTAAACGATCAATTGGTCCTAAATAATTGCCCATTGTTAAATCTTTATTAGGCTATAACAGAAAACCTAGAATATTTTACCTGTATAATATCCGCAAAACGGGTTCAGGTATTTAATCCCTACAGCTTGTGTTACACTTTTATTTAAGATTTAATATCTGATGAACAGGGACGTAGACAAGGAGGGCCGCGGCTCCCCTATTTATCTGTGGCCCCCCACTGGCCCCATTAGCTTGTCTAAATATATTGTATGGTACGATCATACAGGCACAATATTTTTAATGAAATAAAATACTCAAACCACAACACAAAATATCTCTACTAGTAAGAATCCCAAATATAAGCTGACTCTTACCTAATTAAAACAAAGGAGATATAAACAGTAATAATCGCTGTAACAATCCCGGTCTCTAGTGCTTCATGTGAGCGATCTTTCTCTTGTTTAAGAATAATAAAATCTTTTTTGACAACTTGTGGAAAAAGGCCGATGATCAGGTGAGCCTTCCTAAGAAAGATCTCTGTTTTTCATTTTAAGCCAAAAAAAATATATAAATAATTGGTGGTACACAATTAAGAGCATTAACAATAATTAAACTAGTCCTAAATGTTAACAATGATTAAAAACTATTAAGACCTAGTAAGAAAAAAAAACATAAAGCTCTCAAGCTGTACAAACGTAATAAAACTCTAACTTATACTATAGAAATGCTTTGATCATTCCACATATGTTTTTTAAATTTTTCTTTAAACATATTTAACGGGTAAAGTGTATCCAAAGTCAATTGAGACAACATAAAAACTAAATATCCGTCAACAGTCCGCGATTTCATTGTGAAGCATGGGCGGCGTGATAGAAATTTAAACTTATTTTTGTAAAACAGATTAATTATTAGTACTTTTTTTTTGTTATTTATTCGCATTTAACAATTTTTTCAGTTAGTATTTTTCTTTGATCTGGTCTTGGAGATGGGGGAGAAATATGGGGCTTAATGGCAAAAATGTATTCTCCGTAAATAAATCGCATAAAATGTATTTTTATGGGTTTATAGGTATAGAGATTATTCCAGTTGTAACCTACATGACAATATATTTGCTTTGCAATTAACATGAGGGAGAAGGAAGTGGATAAAAATTGAAAGATTCGTTAAAGATCGAGTCGGTAATATGTCATTTTGGAGGGTTTCGGGTAAGTATATATATTTCAATTTTAAAACTTATTTGATTTTGAGGGGTTGAAATAAATAGGGAAGTGGCAAAAAGTCATTTCGTAAAAAATTGAATTGTTCAGAGAGGTTTTTGAATTTGCATATTTCAGTTTCAAACTGTATTTGATAATCGCAAAAAAATTTAAATTTTGACTATAATTTCAAATCAATCTGATAGTAGTTTTTAAGCTATGCCTCGATCTGACAAACGGATTGATTGATAAAACATATTTTTTGGCATCTAGGGAAGCTAAAACCTTAAAATATGTAAAACTTGAGAGACTGAGTTTTTCGCGGTTATAAATATTTTATTTGGCCGCTATTTTATTCCGCCATCTTGAATTAGAACCACAATTAGTTATTGCACATAATTTGACATCAGTCCATTACATAGTTGTTTTCAGGCTGGATTTTTAAATATTGTATTAAGCCGCCATTTTGTTCCGCCATCTTGGATTCGTACAAGAAATTTACTAGTTGATTTCCACATAATACTTGATTGTTATACAAAATTTGAGATATGTTGGGTAAGTCGTTTTTTAATAATTTTTTTAACATTTTATTCGGGTCCCGTTTTGTTTTGCCATATTGGATTTTTACCAAAATATTATCAGGTCATTCCCATATGATTCTTAATTTCTGACTAAAATTTGAAGTGAATCGGTTAAGTAGTTCTTTAGCTATGCCGCGAACAGACAGTCCGACAGATAGACCGACGCAATTGAGAAAAAATGTTTTTCGGCATCTAGGGAAGGGTAATTTTTTCACGATTACAACAGTTCCCTTTTACAAGGTAAGTAAAAACATTGCGAATAGAGACATTTTTATTCTAAAGCACTGGCACTGACCCGAGATCTCTGAACAAGTGCAGGCAAATATTTTAAAATATATCTTTTTTGTGCATATTTTGTTAAACCAAGGTCTCCAAAAATCTAACCAATTGAACTACGGATATAACCAATCAAAGTGCTTAACTCTAATACTCCGCCCACCAATTTTATAATGAGTCCACGTTGACTGTGTCGAGAAGGTCCGCTGTTTGTACGGGGATCTGTCAACTGAATAAAAATAAATTTATTTGATATAAGTGGTGTAGTAAAATGAGCGTACCCCGAATTTGACTTTAGATACACTATACGATTTTAATATCTCAGGGAGATTATTATAAACATTCACGATTTGGTATCTAAAGGACGACCTAAAGAGTATGTGTTTGTGAGCGGGAGGTGTGAGTCGGCCCCTGAATCGGAGATTTGACGCATGCACGTCAGATCGAAAAGTAATCTTAGAGTAAAGATATGCAGGTTGTTTAAAAAGTAATATTTTGTGAAAGAGAATGGCTGCGTGTAAAAGCCTACAGTTTTTCATATTAAGCCAGTTTGCTTCCATTAGTTTATGTGAAATATGCTGCCAGCGTTGTATACCATAAATAAGGCGGAGACACGAGTTTTGGGCAACCTGTATTCTTCTAGCCGTTTGTGAATGAACGAAAGGTTCATAGATAGAGTCAACGAAATTAAATTTAGAAAGTACAAGAGAATCACATAAGATAATTTTAGATTTTTTAGATAAAAAATGTCGTTCACTATAGATCATTTTTAAGTTAGTATAGGCAACGCGAATACAGCTACTAATATGACTTCGGAACTTGAGGTCCGTATCCAGAATTAAACCGAGGTTTTTAGCCTCATTAGTACATGGCACCTCTGTATTACCTACTCTAACTTTTATTTCAGTAGTAAGTGATTTTATTTTGGTCGAACCGAATATTAACAAACTTATTTTCGAAGGATTAGTTTGCAAGCAGTCTTTAGTCGCTGAATTATAAAGATTATCGAGATCCGGAGTTATATTTATTTAAGCAAGATACAAGGTAGTTGGGTGGAAAAGAAAGAAACATTTGCGTATCATCCTCGTAAAGATAAATTTGGCAATATTTAACGGCTTTAATTATTTCGGATGTGTATAAATGTAAAGTAGAGGTCCGAGAATGGACCCCTGAAGCACACCTGACAAAAAATCTAATGGCCTAGAAATGTGTCCACCAATCTTAACACGTTGCTTTCTATTTACAAAATAAGCCCCAAATATTGCAAAATAGCAAATAAGATATTGTTGTCCAGGGTATCGAAGGCCTTGGAAAAATTAATTAAAGTTAAAAGTGTAAGCTTGTTAACATCACTGGCTCGCAAAATATTATCTGTTATAACAAAGAGTCGTTTCACAGCTATGAAATTTCCTGAATCCTGATTGTACCAGTGGAATTATGTTAGTACTAAAAGCGAATGTTCGAATTGGTGAGTATATTATCTTTGCAAGCAGCTTTGAAAGCGCTGGTAAAATACTAACAGGGCGAAAATCTTTGAAACTCTTTGGTGTGTTGATCTTTGGTAAGGGTAATACTATAGCCTCTTTCCAAATATCAGGAAACACTGAATACTGAGACAGAAATTTACAATATGGACAAGGTGAGGTAAAATCTCTGGACACAATAATAACATTTTAATATGCATTCCATCCTGCCCCATAGCATTACCTTTAATATCATAAAACACCTTCTGAACTTGAAACTCAGACACAAGTTGAAAAGTAAATATTTCACGCTCCTGCGCGTTGTGACCGTGATAAAAATCTAAAATTTCCCGATCAGCTACAAGTTTGGGTATACCATTTGTATAATAATCATTTAATTTTTCAGCATTTTTTAGCTGATCAGGAACGTCAGACCTCCCTCTCATAATGTCCAATAAACGTAACTCGCGCCACATGCCAATGGTACCTGCACTACGAAATCTATCGGTAAAATAGGCCTTTTTTCATTCTTAAAAGCCAAAGTAGGGTAGTTTCTAACGGATTTATTATATTGATGATCGGCGTTGGACCTACTGCGAAGCCATCTGCGTCGAGCCTTGTCTCTAAGTGACATAAGCAATTTTAGATTGTCTGTTAACCATGGTGAATATTTGTTTGTTATTCGTACTGTTCTGAAAGGAGCGTAGGCGTCAAATAGTCCCAGTAAGTACCAATTCAATAACCCGATTTTGTCATTTATATCGTCTCGGCCCAAAATATCATTAAAAGGTATAGATGAAAGGCTTGCTTTGAAAGCATTCAAATCAAAGTTTCCAAAATCTCTAGTGTTCTTGTATAGAGGGCCTAATATCTTCTTGATTCCAAAAAGTAATATACATACCGTAAGATCATGATCCGACATATGATCCATTGTCCTTATATCCGACTCCTACTACAATTTTTTTGTTTTCCAACTTACCTTTAATCCACATATTCTCGAAAGAAACATCTGAATCAATCCCACAGTCATACCTCGAGAATTTCAAAAGATTGCTGATATACATGCATACGCCTCTACCCTGTCTCACTTGCCTGTCCGTTCTTAATAGCCTGTACCCTTCTATAGTAATAACATTGTCAGTTATAGCATTTGTTGGCCAAGTTTCGGTCAGGTATAAAATATCGAATTTGAGTAATAAAAGCATTTCTCTAACATCAACAGTTTTTGGCAGTAAAGATCTAATGTTAAGTTGTGCTATAGATGTTAATAATAAAATTTAACTATCAATGTATATAAGTACATATGCAATCATGCCAAAACTAACAAAGTACAAGCTTAGTCGTTTCAAATATATCCAATTTCTGAACGCTCATAACATTATCTTTCACTATATATTATTATTCTTAAGCTAGGATTCAAAAATCCCAGCAAAAAAAAACAAATACATTTCAGCAAAATAACCTAGGTAAAAAACTTATTCAGGCTGCTTGAGAGAGAGAGAGACATTTTATTAAATTTATATTAGGTTCTGAAATTGTGACGTTGCCAAATATATTATACAATTTTAAGTAAGGTTTCTAAATATAAAGTTGGTTACTAGAACAGGCAAGAAAGTCTATTGTTTTTGTATATTTCTTGTTTTGATACAATACTAATTCTACTTTAATAGGTACTATATCCCTGATAGATTTTAGTAATATACGTTATTAATGTCGGAGTCTGTTAAATTCACTTGAAATAATTTTAAGATTTTTTTTTTATATTTTTTACGGTTTATATTATTCATGTTTATTTTTTATTAGTTTAAGTAATACTTCCACAACTGTACGTTAAATAAAATCGAAAAAACATGTTTCTTCAGATGTGTTTAATTAAGTTACTTTTCTATAAAATTTGTTATTTAATTCAAAAAAATGAAATACATGTAATAAATTCGTTTTAATTTTTTTACTGCCACATATTTGTTACAGGATCCATAATTAATGTAAAAAAATCTTTAGTAGGAAAGTATGCTACTTTGACACACTAATGACATACCCTGTGTATAGGCCCCTATAGAACTATTTGTACCCCCAACAGGCCCCTCAAAATGAATTTTCTGTCTACGTCCCTGCTGATGAAGCCATAGTGTTGGCGAAACAATTGTCATGTATTGTATTACTTGGTAAAATAAATTAAGTGGAAATTGTAAACAAGTGTTTTCTTTTACACTGGTACACTAAATATTGTCTCTATCTAATGGACTATAACAAAACATTCACTATTCAAATTCAAATAATTTTATTTTAGCACTTTGTTAGATTTCAACAATGATAAAAACCAACAGTTTCTGTAGCAACTCCAATATTTTTTTTAAATATTTTTCAAAATGCTGATATCTATTCGGCCAGCATTTTACCCGTGTTTGCATATGCAAAGGAGTTTTAAGCATTACATTTTCTATGAGATTACAGCTATTGAACCACATATAGAACAAAATGGATAGCTAGAATCGTTTAGGGAATGGCCCGATCAATTTTTTTTTTACTTTTTTGGGAGCGAATTTTTTTTGACGTTTATCTGATTTCTGTTGGTTTAAAGGAAAAATTTAACTAATTTTTTTAATGGTTTCGCGTATTCATTTCCAAGAAAATTTGATCTGACTCTTTTCGTTTTACAGATCTAAGCCCAAAATTGAAATTTAGTTTTTGGCCCATAACTGGGACATCACTGAATCCCCAAACTGTGAAAGTCAACCATTTTCACGGTATGATATTTTATGTAACTCGTAAGGTTTTCGAGTTATTGAAGTTCTTCAATTTTTTGAACCTTTATGCCTGGGGAGAAACTTTTACTAAATTTTCAACTTTTTTCCGAACATTAAGCGGCAAGAAATTATCGTACGCTCTCACGGAAACCCTTTAAAATACCGCAAGCTCATTTAGCAACCTCCCTACCATACGTTGCACAGGTGAAAATTGCCTGATGCTCTCGAAAGCTGTAATTCATAGTCCTGTCACCTAGCCAAGGGGGAGGGGGGTTAGGGTGTCTGGACCCCCCGAAACTCTAAAGAAATTTGGTATAGACACGCTTCGTTCTAATTTTCTTGAGTTTTGATCCGTTAGAAACCCCTCCCTCCCCGAATTGAATTTCCGTTTTGCCCCCCCCCCCACCGAAGTGAATTTCTGGCTACGTGCCTAAGCATATTATTATTATTTACAACGCTTGCGCGTTCTATTAATTTAAACATAATACATATTATATCAGAAGTCAATATCAGACTTTTGAAGATCTGATATAACCTTTCCATCTGCAACGGTATTTATTCATAACATTTACAACACATTTTTTAACTGTAACATAAGAACTTCTCTGAACGGGGTAGAAAATATTGATAAAAAGCCTGTAATAAGTAATTTTAGATAATTTGATACATGCAAGAATTATATTTGTTTACTTACTTTGTTTGCCTTGTCGTTCCACCTTGTTTCATCTTTGATATCATTACTCTGATAATGTCAAGCAACAAAACAGTATTGATCGATAAAATTACCACTCGAAAACTATCTACAGACCATTGCTCACCGTTTGTGTCGACCATCCAGCATGATGCACGTTGATTTGCTGCAACTATACTTGCCCATATTATCGATGGGAGAAAAGTTAAAACTAAAAAGAGAGAAACCTTTATTTATTGTATTTTTAGTAAAAGTATTAGGAGTGCATTGGAATATTGAAAATCAATGTCAATAGTTAATTGCCGTGGTTATTTATGTCAAGTAATCATTATTTTTGACAGTTGAATGAAAATTAATTAATTTTGATAATGTTCGGAATTATTTAAAGTTATCGCACGTGGTCGGATTAATTGACTTAAACTAAGATGAAAGTTTTTTTGTGTAAAATTAGTCAGAGAATAAGTTTAATACATAAATGGTCAAAAATATTAATACCAAAAAAGTTATGACCGAGTAATGATTAAAAAATTTACGTATGTACGCCACTGGTCGGAAATGCTGAGAAGAATGTTCGGAAAAATGTATTTTTATACATGCTTTTGCTACACCGAGTTTCATTCCAGTCTAATAATCCGGTTCAAATATACAGGGATAAAAACAAAATAAAAAAAATTATTTTACACCCTACATCTTCAAAAGCCGTTTTAGATACATAGTTTAGCCGCACCTCAATGATATCGTTTACGAAGCTTCGCTTTGGCGTTAAGTTAGCCCAGGTTCGTTGATAAAATCACCATTAAAGCTATAAACCATCAATAAAGCCATAAAATTACACCTGAAATAGACAAAGCAAAAACAAACGAAGCTTGTAATGTAGACGTTTGTGCTTTAGACATATATTACATTTTTATCATATTATATGCTAATGAATCTCCCATTAGGCGATGGAGTATGTTAGCTAAGCCACATCGGGGGTAAAAATGAGTTTAACATACAGTCTTATAGTTTTGACGTTGCTGCCACTAATATAAATTTCTCAAAACAAATAATCAAATTTTCCATTTTATGCTTTTTTTTAAATATCTTTGTATATCTTCTTACTGCTCGATTTAGGCCCGGCATTCATCTCATTTAAAAAAAATAGTCTATACCACTTCCTTATTGAATATGAAAAGGTAGTAATTTCATAAATGAGTAAAATTAATAGTATAATAAATTTACACAAAAGTGTTCTTTAGATTACTCAATACAACACTTTGGTTGGTTTTAGAAAAGAGACCTATACAAGACCATTAGTCAGAAAAATCTCCCTCTCATCCTAGTTGAAGAAAAAAAGCAAATTTTCCCATACATATTTATGAAGGAATAAAAAAACACTGGAATAAAAACCTTTGCTACGGGGGTAGCAAACAAGGGTTCCGACTTTTTTCAGAGTCTCAGAGACCGTAAGGTCCCTTATCCTCGCCCTTACCTCATAAGACAGAACATGTAAGTAGGTATTGTTAGTACAGAATGTCCAGTTTTTGATGGTTATCTTTTCTCATACGTGTTGTAATCGCGAAAAAACTTTCCGATTGACTTCAAATGTTGGTCAAAAATCAATGGCAATAAGGGGATGAAATAGTTGCATTTTTGTAAAAATTCAATATGGCGTAAAAAAATTGCGGCGTCACAAAATGTAAAAAAATCATTATTAGGATACTACTTGTAACAAACTTTTCCGTTCGTTACAATGTTTGGTTCAAAATTCAATTTAAACTAAATAATATTAACAATTTTCTAATTAATAGCATCAAATCACAATTTTACTGGATTAACAATTGCTTGGACTATTAAGTACCGCACGCATGGCACCGAAGTTATTATATCGATCACATCGATATCGTATCACATAGATAGTTGTATTGAGAAAATTTCCTGAGTTTTAGATTGATCAAATATTAACTATTAATTGGGTTTTTCATTATTAAAAATCTTAACTGCCAAAAATAGATTCTGAATTGGCGCCATGTTTTGGTGAGACATACGGATGTACTGTTTTTATGTAGTCCGATTCCATAAAACCAAGTAGGTCAGTCGTTTCGAACCTCTTTTGCAAAATTTATATTGTTGAAAGCAAACATGAGATAAGTTAGTTGGAATTTAGTTAATATTTTAACTTAGTCAGCCTAGATGCTGGATTAAATCCAATAAAATCTCAATTCAGTAATGGATTACTGCTTTCTTAAGCCATAACATCCGGTAAGTTAATTTTGAGTGTTTTCTGGCAAGAAAAATTACATTTTTGTGCATTGTGAACATGTTGACTCATTTCGCCATTTTGTTTCAGGTTTTTTTTTTCCTGTTTTTTACAATTTTTTCCCTACCACTTTCAATGGTTTTAATTATTAATTGGAAAATGGATATTAACAAACAAACAAACAAAAGTATGCTTTATTGCCGCAGAAAAATTCTACAATTTTATGGACAAAGCAAAATATACCTAAAAATAAGACATATCAAAACATTAATCGAAAATAATTTCGACAAGTCAGTGCTTTTATTTTTAAAATGTAAATTATCAATTTACCAAATCGTAAAACACACGTTAGAATATAGCATAACATTGCAAACAGTAAATGAATCATGATAACCTTATAAAAGTAAACAAACACACATGTACGAGGTGAATAATTTCGATGACATTGAAATCAAAATTGCAACTATGCGACCTTAAACTCTATGTTATTATAGTTATACAAATAATTGTGATGTTAAACAGAAGGTATATTGAACTAGTGCAGAATGTAGTATACAAAAAGAATTAAATTGTTTTTAATCCAATACCTAACAAAAATAATTAAGTTTTAAGTGAATGTTCGACAGTTCTTTTCCCTATATAATGATTTACAAAATTCTATGCTATGAGTTAGGACATGACTCACAAAAGATTTAAGTAAACAAGCGAGTTTAGTGACAATTTAAAGAGACTTACTCACTGAAAAAAAAAATCATTAACGCTGTAAAGTGGTCTCTCAATGAGGTATGCTTTGGTGTTTTTTCGAAATTGTGCAAGCATAGGGATAGATTTTAAATGTACTGGCAGATTGTTGTAAAGTTTTATGGCGTTGTAAATAATTGATTTTTTTATTAATTCTGTGGAAGGAATGGGAAGATAAATATCATGCCTAGAGTTTCTGGTAGGGTATACATGTTGTGGCCTTTCTGGGAGGGTGTTTATATGTTTTCTCAGCAAACATACCGTTTCCAAAATAAATAATGCAGGAAGTGTTAATATTTCATGTTTTTTGAAATAGTATTGGCAGTGAGCTCTATTATTTAGACCAAACAAATAACGAATGGCTCTCTTTTGAAGCATAAAAATACTACGAAATTGCTCGGTGGTACAGCAGCCCCAAAAGGGAAGGCCATAGCGGAGGTGGGATTCAAATAAAGAGAAATAAGTAAGTCTGGCAGAAGGAACGTCTAGTTCTTTTGAAACTGATCGAATGGCGAAGCAGGCGGTAGAAAGTTTTTTAGTTAAGGTGTCAATATGATTAGACCATTTTAGGTTGCTATTTATATTTAAACCCAGGAATTTAACCGACTCTACGTATTCAATATTGCTGTTATGTACCTGAAGTGGTTGTAAAGTTCCCTTATAAGATAACGCCACCGTTTTATCGACGTTAAAACAAAGCATATTGGAATCGGACCAAGCCTTAATTATAACCAAGTCTTTGGAGATACTAGAGTGTAAAGACGTTGTATCAAAATCACTCCATGTTATGCTTGTGTCATCAGCAAAAAGGGAGATTCTTCCATTAATTTTAAGGTTCGTGATATCATTAATGTATAACAAAAAAAGAATAGGTCCCAAGACTGAACCTTGAGGAACTCCACTTGTAATCAACTTACAATCAGAATCGGAACCATTAGCCCTTACAAGTTGTTGCCTTTTTCCAAGATAAGATTTGAACCAATTTAAAGAAGTACCACGAATTCCATAAAAATGTAGTTTGTTTATCAGAATTTCATGACTAACACAATCAAAGGCTTTCGCATAGTCACAAAAAACTGAGGCAGTTGGGTGGTTGTTATTGAGAGATGAGTAGACGCCTCTAAGCAACGTGAACATGGCGTCACTGGTGCACTTGTTGGGTAGAAATCCGAACTGCTCCGGGGATATTATCTGATGTTTCAGGAGAAATGGCATAAGACGGTTCTTCAGTAGCCTTTCGATGATTTTTGATAGCACTGGTAGTAGTGCAATTGGGCGATAATTGCAAGAGTTAGTTTTTTCGCCGCCTTTATGAAGTGGAATAATTATAGCTGTTTTAAGGCAATCAGGGAATACACCTTTTATAAAGGACTCATTTATTAATGTTGTAAGGGCCTCTATGACTGGGAGTGGCAAGTTCAGGAATATTCTAATTGATAGGCCATCAGTGCTACACGAAGATTTACTTTTAATATTATGTATTACCTTCAATAGTTCAGTGTTGCTAACGGGACTTAAGAAAAAGCTATCAGCTAAATTTTTTGAAGGAGGGAGAAACGAAAGAGGGTCCAAACTTGGCGAGATACTAGAGGTAACATTTTTGCTTACATTAATAAAATAATCATTTAGATCATTAGCCCCTGGCAAGTTCTGAGTCACAGGGTTTGATTTGTTTCTGAGGTTATTGATGATGGACCAGGTTTCTTTTGAAACGTTATTAGAGTTTGTTAGACGTTTTCGGTAGTGTAATTTTTTTGCTGACTTAATAAGAGTAGTGTAGATCCTCCTATAATTAGAGATATAGTCGAGAATAAGAAAGGAGTCGGTGAATTTTTTTATATATGAGAGCGAGCGCATATTTTTAGCAGAAATTCGTATTCCTTTCGTGGTCCACGGTTTATGCCGCTTAGGTTTGATATTCTTAAGCGGGAAGGCCTTGTTAAAAGCACTTAAAGTTTTATTTAAAAAAGTTCTGAAGTTTGTGTTGACATTATCAGATTCAAAATTCCAATTGGTGTTAAAGCAAATATTATGAAATACTGAGAAATTTGCGGCCGAGAAAATTCTGCCCCGATGGCGAGATCTTGGTAAGGGCCTAATAGGTAAACTAAACCTGGAAATTACCGCCTCGTGATCGGAAAGACCTGAGTTATAGACCTGTGATTGCACCTCTGATGGAGAAAAATCAGACGCCATGTAATCGATGATAGAAGAAGAGTTTTTTGAAATTCTAGTTGGCGAGGATACATGCATTGAAAGACCGAAAGAGTCGAATATAGAAATTAGATATTTCTGGATGGCACAAACAGTAGCATAGTCAATATTAAAGTCTCCGCATAGAATTTTTTTACCTTTAATCGGTAGGCTGTCTAGCAAACTTACCAGGCTATTTAAAAATGATTGTACATCAGAGTTTGGTGATCTATAAATACAAATTACATAAAGATCAAGGTTTTGATTATATACTATAGAGAATTCAAAAGAGCTATCCGCTAACAAATGATCATATTTAGATACCGACATGAAATCTCCATTTAGGGATAGAATCAGTGTTCCCCCATGAGCTGAGTTTTTTCTGTCATATCTAGCTACTGTGGTATACCTCTCAATATAAAAGGGTTCGTTTAGATTCAGCCAGTGCTCAGTAATTGCAACAAGTTGGGGGAACTCCAATTCTTCCAGAAATAGGTACAACTCGTCAGTTTTATTTCTTAGAGAAGCAATATTAATTAGAACCATATTAAGACTAGTAACAACAGGAAGTTTTGAGGAATCTAGTTCCTCAGGACACGTCGTGTTTTCTAAAAATTTTTTTTGGGAGAATTGCTGGTAAAATAATTTTTATGGCATTCTCTGGTCCTCTGAAGATGAATCGATCTCTCCGAAGATATGTAGGATCCATAGGCTGCAAGATCCGCTTCCACTTCTGCTGCGTTAAATCCGTAAGCAGCATGAAAATCGAAATATATCTTGTGTAGGGTTCTATAATCTATAGGAATGCCTTCAGAAGCCAAAAACAGCCTGGTGCTTGTATTTGTAAACCCTTCAAAGTGAATTGGCGCAGGTTGGTCGTGCAGGAAGGCGAGATATAACTTGAAGGCCTTTAAAATGGCTGGTTCTCTTAGTCTAGACATGAGGAAACGGTTATCAGAACTTTTTTCGGTTCGCGTAAGCTTCACTGTTGGGGGAGACATTGGATCAAAAATAGGTTCTTGGTCAGTAGGAGCTTTCTTGGAAAGACTATAGCAGTTGTCGCTCAACAAGACATCTGCTTTGCAGGCAGCAATGGCCTCTTTGTCAGAAGATATTATAGTGCCCTTTTGAGAAATTGGAGAGGAGACAACCAGTGAACTGACGGAGCTCGAGTTGGTGGGCAGTTTTTTCGGTGTGGAGGGAGGTGGGAGGTTCGGTGTAGATTTTTCTGTAAGTTCGGATACAGCTGACCGTTTTATTACTACGCCATGTGGCCATAGATTGCTGTCTAAAAGCTTTTCAGCTGACTTTTTTGACTGAGTTCCAATTTTAAAATCAATGTTTGAGATATGATTTATTAGGTGGTAGCATCGAATAAACTCTGTAGTCCCAAGCTTTTCCTTAACGTAGTGAACTATGTTGTTAGGCGTAAACCCTGCAGGAAGATTTCTTACGACTACATAGTGCCACCGTTGTGTATTATTACAAGCCAGCTTGCTGGAGCCTTCAGTAGTACTGGGAATATCCGTAGGTGTTACCTCAGTTTGTGTAGAGGCGGTGGAGCAGGTAGTTTCCATAGTTGGTGTAGGCAAGGGTATGGTGGTAGGGTATGTATTTTTGATATGCTTACACTTATGTTGGCTTTCATATTTGGAGTATAACTCCTTTACCAAGTCAGTTACACAAGTTAGGTTGCTCTTTATGTTAGCAATACCTGCTTTTAATTCAATTGAAGAGGAGTCCTGTACTTGGATTTTTATCACTTCTTCGGCATTGTTGAAGAGGATTTGGGAAATATTGAAAATATTCTGTTCCATATCCCTTAGAGACTTTAATAACATATCTGGTTTGTAAGCGGAAAACTCCCTCGAGAGATTATGGATATCGTCAATTTTTTTCTCCATGAGATCCCACCTGGATTCACTCTTCACTAAAATGTCATACATTTCAGAAATTGTCGGTACACTACTTGACAATTGAGATACACGGTTTGCGACTGAATCAAAAAGTTCATGTGGAATCAAATTTTGAGATACCTTTGTGATTTTATCGTTGAGATATTTCAAACTAGGGGAGTCGCACAGGGCGCAGAAAAATCGGAGGTGGGTTGATTTTTGTAATATCAAGATTTTTGTGGTAGCCTTATCAAGGCCCGTGCAATTCATGCAAAAAGATCGTTTACACTCGCCACTACAACGAAGTTTATTGTATTTGTCTTTCTCTGAAAACTCTTTACGGCAATTGTCACACTTGTATTCAGCCATATTTAGAAAATGAATAATTCGAAACAAAAATACACAGCGAAAAGTAAAAGTAAATAATCAATAAAATAAAGAATTTATTGCATAATTCAAATTAAAAGTAATTCCTGGGCGAGGGAAATTTAATGGTAACTATTTTGTGGTAAATCTTCTCAATTCCTGGAGGAAGAAGTCCTTTTTTAGTACCGTGCGGTCATTTTTCTGGAAAAGTGCTGTGTGGCCAGTTCCAGGGTGTCATTGTTCCTGTTTTGGACTTGGGTAGTCTACAAGGAATGACGCCATGGCAAGGATATCCTCCCGGACATATGTTGAAAAGATAAGTGATTTATAATTTTCTTATTTTTGCTTCTTTGGATTGATGTAGTGGCCATGCATTAATTCATTAGGAATTACTTAATGCTTATTTGAAAACTACATACCGAAACCTCTCTTCAGTCTTCAATTCCTTCTCTTTATTAATTAATAATTATCTTCAAAAAATATATAAATGGTATAAATTATAAATTATTGTAAATATATATATATATATATATATATATATATATATATATATATATATAAAAATTTTCGTCTCGATTTACGTAAAATTTAAACATATCTTCTTGATTTAAATATATCAAATTTAATGTAGGTATAAATCAATACTTACACTGTGTATAAATATTGTCTATGTGGCATTGGTATATTTACTTATAAAAATTATTATCTGTACTAAAATATTAATTTCTTAAAGATTTTGGACATTTACGTTTATCCTAATTAGGTATAAAATTTTTCTTTCTTATAAATTATGTGAGTGTATATTAAATCAAGGTATCATACTAGTGAGTAATACGTAATACCATTGATATTTCACTAATTTAAATTTAAGATTGTGGCATTTTATTTCATGGTAAATTTATTGGGATTATGGAACTGTAATTTTGATTTTCTTTTCTATTGTAATTTTCCTCTAATATCAAATTGGACTTTTTAAATTAAAATTTCTCTTATTCTATCTTAATTTGAATTTATAATAACTTGACTATTTATGATTAAATTTTTTCTACTTAAGAAATTTGCTTAAAAGTGTCTAGAATTATCTAGAGTCATGTTGTCATTTTAGAAATTTTGCATAAGGTCAAATATCAACCGATCATAAAATTGAGTTTCATTGTTTGTTTGTTCAAAAGAACTTCATAATATCAACTAATTAAATTAAATCAACCTGATTTAAGATCAGCTGCTTTACTAATTAATATTCAACAACCGAACACATAATTGAGTTTCATGGTTTGCTTGTTCGAAAAGAACTTCATATTATCTACTAATTAAATTAAATCAAACTGATAAAAGATCAGCTGCTTAACTAATTGATAATCAACAACCGAACACATAATTGAGTTTCATTGTTTGTTTGTTCACAAAGAACTTCACATAAATAAAATTCAATCATACTGATAAACGATCAGCTGCTTAAAAAATATTAAAAAAATCTAATTACCAACTAAATTAATTTAACCCATTTAATTTCTTTAGATCTATATGATTTTCTTATCCTTGCTGACTTAAATCGTAATTTATTATCTTTGTTAAATTGAATCGTTTGAATATGTTAACTTAATTTTATGAGAAAATGTACTTTCTAACCTTAATGTAATAATTAATTGATTTTTATGCATATATTGAGAAAAAATAAATAATTAAATCTTTTCCAAAATATAAAATATAATCATTTCAATTGTAAGAGAAATTTAATTTCACTTCCACTTCTAAATTGTTATTAATCTATATATGTGGAAATTTATAAACTGACGTATGTCAGGTACTTATATTGTAAAAATTGAAAACAATATTAAAAAAAAACACGGTCCAAGGAAAAATAAATTGGTAGTTACGTGATTTTGTTTTTCATTTATTTAATTTAGGTCACATTAACGTATATTTTATCTTTATTTTTTATTAAATATCTAAACCTAATTATTTTAAGTTGCTCTCTTCCTTTATTTTATATCTGTATATCTTTCTTCTTCGAGCTCCTATAGCTCTGGCGCCCATAGCCAAATTATAAAAAAACTTTTCCAACGTTTACTAAGTTCAATTAGCCGGAGTATTTTACATTAAAATTATAATCTTATTAAGTTGCTCTAAAACATCAGCTAGCTGAGTCGAACGATTTTATAATAGTTTTTCTTAGTGATCTTAAGAGTCATTTAACAAACATAAAAATATAAAAAAAGCACTAAAGAAAACTTTATAAACTGGCACCTAAAACGTGGGGCTCCGCAAATTGTACTTGCAAAATTTAATAAATATTTATATCAACAATAATTTGGCAAAATATTTCTCTTTTTTCTTTTCTTTGTAAATAAGCTGCCCTGCTGCAGATTTGTTTAAATTAGTTCTAGTACTGTATATTTTTAGTTTAATATGGCTACTTTGAATCCTACCTATCTTCGGAAGGACGAATTATCATGGGAACTTGGAATCAGAGGTATTCAAGTTAATTCTAAGGACACTCCTGACCAGCTTAAAGTAATTTTAAGAAATTTGTTAAAAGACGAAGGAAATGTAGTGTCTAGTTCTCATCCGCAAGTTCCAATGGATTTTGAATTGGAAGCTGTCATTTGCCAAAGAAAATTATCAATATTCAAGGATTTCGTAACATTATTTAATTCTGACCGACGTCATGTTGATTATAAAAAATTAAAATCTAGTTTAATTCATGTCAAAAATACAATTTGCTATTTAAATCCAAAATACATTGATCAAACATATTTAAAATCACAACTTTTCTCTCAAGTAACTTCTTTAATTGAAAAGTTAAAATCTAAAGCTTTAAATAATGAAATAAATTTGTTAGACTTATCAGATTCAAATTTAGGTGATCAAGAGTTTGAGAGTGATCAGAGTTCTGTTTCTCAAGCAACAGCAATTCAATCTACTTCTCGTAAAGTATCATTTCTTGATGAAAATCAAAATTCTAACTCCAGTAGAACTAAAAATGTTATAATTCATTCTGATATTTTATTGAAACATGGTCATAATCATGGCTCTGAAGATACTCAAAATAAAGAGAATAATCAACGTATCGTTCAACCTGTCAATCATGACAATAAAATGCAGCCTTTTCATTAAAGTATGTCTGAAAATTTCATAAATGATAAACACAATAATGCACATCTATCTACCCCTCAAAATGCCTTTTTACCTCAAAATATATGTACAGTAGTATCAAACTCTCATAATACTTTGGTACCTCAGAATTCTCATAATAGTTTTCAAAATTTTCATATACCGTCAGGTGTAGGATCTGAAAATTATATAACTAGAAGCGATTTAGGTCCTCAAAGTCAACAAAACCTCCAGTTACATTTACCAAATAGTAGCGTAAATTCAAATAATATACCAATTAATTGTCAAAATAATGCTTTGCTTAATAGTAACATTAATAATTGCAATAAACATTTAAGCAAAAATACATATATATGTTTAAATAATGATATTTTACAGACGGGTTATCAGATTAGTAATCACCTAAGTTCGTTATATAATAATAATAATATATCTGTAAGTCAATCTAATACCTTAAGTAATAATCAAAATGTAATTAAGAACCAGCCTAGTTGTTTGAGTAATAATAAAATGCGTACGTGTCAATGTAGTACTTTAAATAATAGTCAAAATCTAATTAATAATCAGCCTAATTCTTTATATAATAACAATATACCTATGAGTCAATTTAATACTTTAAATAATCATAATATATTACCGTCTTATGATTCTAATATTCTGACACAAAACCCACATATTCCTAATTTTTCTGATAATAATTTTAATAGAATTCCACCCTTTAGTAGAAATAATTTAAAATATAATGGCCAAAACCAAAGTCTTCATAGTTTTTTGGAAAAAATTGAAAGAGTTTTGTTTAGCTCACAGAATATCAAAAAATAATCTGTTAAATTTTGCTCACGAATTTTTTGAGGGAGATATTTTAATCTGGTATCGTGCGATTAGAAATACTATCTATTCTTGGGATGAATTAATATATCGTTTAAGATTAGATTTTTTGCCTATCGATTATGAATTAAAACTATGAGATGAAGTACGCAGTAGAACTCAAGGAAGTACTGAAGCTTTAATTTACATTGCGGTTATGGAAAATTTATTTAAACGTTTTGTCAATCCTATTGATGAATCTGTCCAATTAAAATTAATATTAAGAAATTTGCTTCCTTACTATCAGCAACAATTAGTGCTTAGAGTTCCTACATCTCTTGTAGAATTAAAAAATCTCTGTAGAATTTTGGAAGATACTAGATTACGTACAGAAAATTTTCAGGGTCCTCCTACTATTTCTCACAATACAATAGAGCCAGAGTTAGCCTATAAAAAAACATCAGTACCTAAAAGGAATTATTCTATACATGAGTTATCAGATGAATCAAATATTAACTCTTCTCAAATTGTTAATCAAGACATAAAGTTTAATAGTGACCATCATAAGAAAAAAGAACAGAAAACAGAAAGTTCTAAAAATAATAATTTTTCTTATATAAAAAAATTTCATAAAAATATAAAGTGCTTCAATTGTGATGAAACTGGACATCATTTTAGAGATTGCAATAAAGAAAAAACTATTTTTTGGTTTAGCTGTGGAAATAAAAATGTTATTAAGCCAAATTGTACAAATTGTTCAAAAAACTGAATAGGCACAACTTTAAGTTCGGCAAATGTTGTTCAAGATGTTATTTTAAGTCCGAACCAATATCAATTAAAAAACTTTATATTAAGAATAAACATAAATTAAATTTACATAATGAATACCCACCTTTTAAAAATAATTTGAACATAAAAAATAATTGGTCTTCTTGGTTAAATACAGTAGGTTATTTTATGAAATATAATATTATTAAAAATTTCAAGGAACTGTCTCCTTTATTAAGTTTAAAATCATTTTCAGATTTAAGGCCTTATTTAGATATTTCAATTAAAAATAAAAATCTATCCGCATTAGTAGATACCGGAGCTATGCAAAGTGTTCTAGGTAAAAGAGGATACGAGCTGATCTCAATATTAGGTTATAAATTGTTACCTCACGATAAAAATAAAATTATTACGACTGCTGATGGCACGTCACAGACAGTGTTAGGATATATTAAAGTACCAGTCACACTAAAAGACAAAACTTTACAATTAGAATTTCTTGTTATCTCTAGTATTTGTCAGAGTATTATATTAGGAATAGATTTTTGTAAAAAATTTCAGTTAAACTTGGATTTTAAAAATAATGAATTTTCTCTCGGTGAGTCATTATCTTTAAATGAAATAATAGTGTAAGAATGTTATAAAAATATTTCTATTCAATCTGATATTGACCTTTCTATTAATGAACAAAATATTTTGCAAAACACTATAAAAATGTTTAAAAATGGATTAGTATCTGAAAATTTGGGTGTTACTAATTTAATTGAACATGAAATTGAATTATCTTCTAAAGAACCTTTTCGTAAAAAACCATATCTTCTGTCTCCTTATATGCAGGAACATTTGAATGCAGAGTTAGATCGAATGCTTAAGTTAGGTGTCGTGAGACCATCTAAAAGCCCTTATGCTTCTAATATTGTTTTAGTTAAAAAAGATACAGGAGAATACAGATTATGCTTGGATTCACGCATGCTCAATAGTATCACTATAAAAAATAGGTACCCGCTTGCAAATTTAAGTAGAATTCTTGATAAAGTTAGAGATGCTAAGTTTCTGAGTTTAATAGATCATAAACATGCTTTCTGGCAAGTTCCCTTATCAAAAGATTCTTGTGAAAAGACAGCTATTACTGTAATTGGACGTGGACATTTTGAATTTGTATGTATGCGATTTGGACTTTCCAATGCAGGTCAAACATTACAAAAATTAATGGACAAACTATTTGACCCTTGTTTAGAGCAAAATATCTTTGTATATTTGGATGATTTAGTTATAGTTAATAGTACTTTTGAGTCTCATATTACTACATTAAATCGAGTGTATCAAATTCTTAAAACTGCAGGTTTAACTATAAATCCTGAAAAATGTAAATTTTGTCAAGCCAATCTTTCTTTCTTGGGATATGTAGTTAATTGTAAAGGTTTACAGGCAGATCCTAATAAAGTTAGTTCAATATGTAATTATCCGCAGCCAAAAACTTCAACTGAAATTAAAAGATTTATTGGAATGGCTTCTTGGTATCGCAAATTTATAAAAAACTTTTCTGAGTTAATTGTCTCCCTAAATAATTTAATAAAAGGAAAAAAGAAACAGCAAAAAATTGAATGGTCTAATGAAGCTAATATTTCTTTTGAAAACTTAACACAGGCTTATGTCAACACCTGTTCTTAGAAACCCTGACTTTACAAAACCATTTTCAATACAAACTGATGCTTCTCATTATGCAATAGGCGTTGTCATTACTCAAAGTGGAGATGATGGAGAATATGTAGTAGCTTATACATCCCGTACTTTAACTAAATCTGAAATTAATTATACTGTCACTGAAAAAGAACTATTGGCGATAGTTCATGCTATAATAAAATTTCGATCTTATATAGAAGGTGTAAAATTTAAAGTTATTACTGGTCACAATGCTTTGTTATGGTTAAATCGATTAGAAAATCCGATGGGTAGATTATGCAGATGGGCTATTCTATTGTCCCAATTTGACTTCGAATTAATTTACAGACCAGGAGCATAAAATGTTGTTCCAGGCGCACTAAGTCGAGCACCTGTTGAAGTGTCAATTATTTCTAATCTAAATTATTCTACGAATCTTAAAAGTAACAAATGGTATTTAAAGATGTTAAATAATGTCCAAAATAATCCTGAAAAATTTCCTAATGTTCTTGTAATAGATGGTATCTTATATAAACATTTTTTGTCAGATCATAATATGAATATAAATCAAAAGGAAGATAGTAGTTCCTAAATCAGAATGAATTAAAATATTACAAACATGTCATGATGACCCTTCTTCAAGTCACTTTGGTTTTAAGAAAACTCTTGATAAAATTTTAGTTCAATATTGGTGGCCCGGTATGAGGCATGATATTAAAAGATATATAATTAGATGTCAAATATGTAACGAGCAAAAGGTATCTCAGCTTCCTAGGGCAGGCTTAATGGGTGCACCTAAAAATGTATCAGTGCCATTTAAACTAATTTCGATAGATATTCAAGGTCCTTTTCCAAAATCAAAATCTGGTTTCCAATATTTACTTGTTGTTGATTGGTTTACCAAATTTACTTTTATACCTAGGACAGGCTTAATGGGTGCACCTAAAAATGTATCAGTGCCATTTAAACTAATTTCGATAGATATTCAAGGTCCTTTTCCAAAATCAAAATCTGGTTTTCAATATTTACTTGTTGTTGATTGGTTTACCAAATTTACTTTTATTCATAAAATGCGTAGAGCTTTAGGTACTGAAATTTGTAAATTTTTAGAAGAGACTGTTTTTGCTTATTTTGCAGTTCCCCAAACTATTGTGGTTGATAATGGCAGTCAATTCAAATCTAAAGAGTTTAAACACCTGTTAAATGAGTATAAAATAACTAATGTTTGGTATAATGCCAGATATCATCCGCAGACCAATAATGTTGAACGAGCTAATAGAGTGATAGGTACCGCCATTAGATCGTACATTAAAGACCAACAGCATTGAGATTGGGATAATCATATTCATAAAATATGTACTGCTAGGAATACAGCAACTCATAGTTCAACTTCTTACTCACCAGCATTCACAACATTCGGACGTAACTTACCTTGTTCAGGCGACTATTATGGTATTATAGAAAATAAAAATTTGTCTCCATATACATTTACTAGCCGTGATAAGCTGGTATCTGAACTTTCCAAATTACCAGAAATTTATACTATAGTTGAGAAAAATATTCAAAAATCATATAATAGGTATAAAAAGTACTATGATTTACGAAAAAGGCACATAGAGTTTGATGAAGGTGATATTCTGTATAGACGAAACTTTGTTTTATCAGATGCCGGTAATTATTTTTCAAAAAAGTTATCTAAGAAATTTAGTAAATGCAAAATTTTAAGAAAGATATCTCCATTGATTTATGAGCTTATAGATGAGAATGATAAAAATATTGGTAAATTTCATATTAAGGATCTAAAAGCCGGTCCCGATGACATAAATGATTCGGAGTGATTCCCTGATATAGCTCCTTACTTATTTTTAGTTGGATTTACTTGTAGTGATATTGATTAAGATGTATGTATTAAGTTTCATATCTTTAGCTATGTATTTAATTGTATGTTGTGTAGCTTATTATCCCTATACTACTTTATTATTTGTTATAGTAGATACTTTAAGTGAAGTAATGTAAACTGCAAGGTTCAAAATTTAATTTAAACTAAATAATATTAACAATTTTCTAATTAATAGCATCAAATCACAATTTTACTGGATTAACAATTGCTTGGACTATTAAGTACCGCACGCATGGCACCGAAGTTATTATATCGATCCCGAATCAACAGATCGCAAATTCTTGCTTTGTAAAACACGTTCGAAGGAAATTTCTAGATTCAGATTTCGTCCGCCACATTTAAAATAAAATTTATACATATGCTTTTCAATTTCATGAATATTATTATAAAATGGTCCCTAATTGAGTATTTATTAGGTGTATCACATAGATAGTTGTATTGAGAAAATTTCCTGAGTTTTAGATTGATCAAATATTAACTATTAATTGGGTTTTTCATTATTAAAAATCTTAACTGCCAAAAATAGATTCTGAATTGGCGCCATGTTTTGGTGAGACATACGGATGTACTGTTTTTATGTAGTCCGATTCCATAAAACCGAGTGGGTCAGTCGTTTCGAGCCTCTTTTGCAAAATTTCTATTGTTGAAAGCAAACATGAGATAAGTTAGTTGGAATTTAGTTAATATTTTAACTTAGTCAGCCTAGATGCTGGATTAAATCCAATAAAATCTCAATTCAGTAATGGATTACTGCTTTCTTAAGCCATAACATCTGGTAAGTTAATTTTGAGTGTTTTCTGGCAAGAAAAATTACATTTTTGTGCATTGTGAACATGTTGACTTATTTCGCCATTTTGTTTCAGGTTTTTTTTTTCTTTTAACATTTTTCCTCTTCTCTACAATTTTTTCCCTACCACTTTCAATTGTTTTAATTATTAATTGGAAAATGGATATTAAAAGTAAAAAATCAATAAAATGAAGAATTTATTGCATAATTCAAATTAAAAGTGATTCCTGGGCGAGGGAAATTTAATGGTAACTGTTTTGTGGTAAATCTTCTCAATTCCTGGAGGAAGAAGTCCTTTTTTAGTACCGTGTGGTCATTTTTCTGGACAAGTGCTGTGTGGCCAGTTCCAAGGTGTCATTGTTCCTGTTTTGGACTTGGGTAGTCTACAAGGAATGACGCCACGGCAAGGATATACTCCCGGACATATGTTGAAAAGATAAGTGATTTATAATTTTCTTATTTTCGCTTCTTTGGATTGATGTAGTGGCCATGCATTAATTCATTAGGAATTACTTAATGCTTATTTCAAAACTACATACCGAAACCTCTCTTCAGTCTTCAATTCCTTCTTTTTATTAATTAATAATTATCTTCAAAAAATATATAAATGGTATAAATTATAAATTATTGTAAAAATATATATATATATATATATATATATATATATATTCATTTTAGATGTTCACGACCGTATTAAGATAAATAAAAAATCTAATATCGGGTATGCGGTCTGTAGGTCAAATAAATAACTAATTTACTTCTGACATCCTCTATATTTCGTCATTTATTTATGACTTCATCAGGAGGAAACGCTAAAATACACCACAGATTAAAATGATATCAAATTAAAAAAAAAACAATTAAGACTTACAAGTGAAGTTACAAAAACATGGCTATATGCATTTCAACACACAGTAGAACGTTAAATTAGGACAACACAACCACATTAATATTGAAATGTTGCTGACAGGTAGAACTTAACAACTAGCAAGACATTTATATATACATTTATTTATTTATTTTTTTGAATAATAAGAACTATTTTCTTTTTTTGTGGTAAAAGAAACGTTGATAAACAGTTTTATGTACATATTGAAGTTCGTGGAATATTTATATTATGGTATTTAAGTTATTTGTTTTTTGTTGAACAAGGCAAAGAATTCATTTGTTCAACAGATTGCAATAAATGGTGCTCAGCTGTTGGATGTCAGATCTAGAATTAACTGAATTATTTTCGTTGTTGATATGTACCATTTCTAGGAATAGCCTTTTTCTGTAATTATTTTCATAGTCCAGAATTTGTATGTTTTCGTAATCAAAATTATGATCCTCTTTCTGAAAATGATCAACCAAAGCACATGAGTTTTTCCCAATACGGCAGTCGCTTTTGTGTTGTGTCGAACGATTTTTAATATATTGGGAAGTTTGTCCTATGTAACACTGATTACATTGTTTACAAGGAATTTTATATACAACATTATTATTTAATGGGATCGGAGTTTTATCTTTAATTTTAGTGAACCCTTTGCCAACCGTGACTGTATTATATTTAGCTATTTTTAAATTATCTCTTTTAAGGTGGTTAGTAACATTATCTGTAAGACCTTGAATGTAGGGCAATTTCTTATATTTGAAATGTGCAATAACTTGGTCTTCTGTCGGACCATCAAAAAACCCAGAATGATAAATTAATTTGTTTAGTATTTTTTTTGGAAAACCATTATTTAGAAATAGTGTATATACTTTCTTTAAATTTTCCTTCAAAAACCCTTCGTCCGAAATATGAGTGACACGATTTTTTAGAGCAATAATTGTGTTGAATTTTTGGCTCATTGGATGGTTCGAAAAATAATTAATATATCGTCCAGAGGACGTCGGTTTTTGGTACCAGCTTAAAATAACTTTGTTAGTATCAGTCCTAATTAGTAAGGTATCTAAAAAAGGGATGCTGTTGTTCACTTCTGTTTCCATAGTAAACTGCAAATGTTCATTCACAGAGTTAAAAGTAACTAAAGTAGTTTTTATCTCACTGGAAGGGACAGAAGTCACTATGTCGTCCACAAATTTATACAAAAACGGAACATTAAAAGGTAATTTTTCTACGATTATGTCTAATATATGATCCATTACTATTTGAGCCAAGATTGAACTAATGGGTGAGCCCATGGGGGTACCAAATGTTTGTTGGTAGAAATGGTTGTTGAAAGAAAAATAACAGTTATTGCACACAAACGATAATAATTTGAAGAAACTATGGTAACTTAACGTTGTGAACGGCTCTATTATGTGCCATTGTGAACGCAGCAATTCAAGAATAAGATCGAAAGGGATATTAGTAAAAGTAGTTATAATATGGGAGCGCCTCCTCCTCCTCCTCTTCCTCTCTCTCATGTCCCTCATTCTTAACTTCCTCCCCTTTTATTCTCATTCGCATCATATTTTTAATTTTTTCTCTTTGTTCTCCCACATTTGATTTTGCATTCTTAAGTCTTATAAATAGGTGCATCATGATCATTTTAGTATGCCGAGGCACATTTACTAAGCTGTGCTCGAGTTGCGTAAAAAGTTATTTTTGAATTTTTCCACCAATTTTGTATAAAACAAAAAGAAAAAATGTGTCAAGTAATAAGTGAATTATGTGTAATCGCGAAAAATTAACTACAACTATCAGACAGTTAAAAGTTAAATATCTCAATTTCTTTGAAGTGATTTCGAAAGATGAATACACCAAGCTGTTTTATCCACTGAAACGAGATTATTTGGAAGCAATTGACTGTTGTGATGATTATTTAGAAGGAATTATAAGCCTTACTACGTTTTTCAATAGATTTGGGAAATCATACTTTGTAGGAGAATTAAGCCACCTAATAGAATTTATAGGAGAAGATTGCCAATTTATACCTGCTATTATTGCAACCCAAAAGAGGTTTCAATTATACGAAGATAAAAAACAGGTATTATCAAAGAAAGTTAATCCTATTCGCAAGAGACGTCCCCCTACATATTTAAAATATTATGTTAAATAAATGAAATGGCTGAGTTGCTGATTGCAGTTAAATTATTAGAGGAGAAATTTAGTAATCTTTCAAAAACCTATTTCTCATATTGTATGGCAAGTGGTCCGGAGTGGATAGACTTTTATTGTAATCAATCTGAGGAATTCGTAAAGGCTGCCCTCTGTTGCAACAAATACATTGAAACATTAAATTTTTTTCAACTTATTCAAGATCTAAAAGATATTGGCTTTGGTTACTATTTAAAAGACTTGAAGCAATTTATTGACGAGGATACTATTCTTCAAGAAATTGAAAAGGAAGAATAAATTTAATAATATTTACAATGGAGCAAATGGTTACTGAAATGTATGAAGAGTTTATTATATCTGCTGCATACTTCCAATATTTATCAATTGTAGGCGAAGAAGACGCAGAAGCACAAGATTTGTCAGCATATGTTAATAATATAGATCGAATGGAACAATGTAAATTAGCCGCTAAATTTTGTAATGATTATTTAAAATATAAAAATGAGTATGAACTTTTAAATGAATTTAGAAAATTAGATTTAAGGTATCATATTAATTGTATTCAATCATGGTTGGTTAATGCAAAATAAAAAGGTAATTAAGTTTTTTATATTTTTATTCATTCATAAAACAATTGTCATATAAAAATAACACATTTGTCAAAGCACACATACAAGGTGATTTTGAATGATAGAAGCATTTTGGTTCCATTAGCTTTAGCGCTGGTTGTTCATCTATTTCAATCACAGGCTTTTTAGAATATTTCTGTATAAAATCCTTTTTTTCGCTTCCTTTTACAAAAACAAAATCTGCTTTCTTCGTAAGTGTTTCAATTATTTTTGGGAAATGATGTAATGGAGTAAATCCATTATTCCAATGTATACAATGATAATTTTTCGTTAACCATACCGCCTGCTTGTGACAATCAGGTGAAAGAAACTCCATTGGAAAAGGCTTTTTAAAAATGTAATGAGTCATTTCATAACCATCAAAAGCTGCAAGCTCTTTCGGTATAAATTTATTTTTTTCATCTTTGAATCCTTGAATATCTATAACCAATCTCATATTTTCAAAGCAGCAAATTTTTTAATGAGACTTTTTTTACTTGAATAATTTGCAATTTCTTCTTTCAGTTGATTAATTTTAAAAATAAATTTTTCAATTTGTAGTTGTAGTTTTGATGTCATGATTAAAACTAAAAGCTTTTGAAAATTTCTTTAAATTAAATCGAAATATGAAAATAGTGGGGATAAAGTTTATAATTGTTTCACAATTTTAGTAAGAGGGTTGTAGCTAAATAATTTGTCATGTAAAATAAGACAATAAGCAGAAGTATCTTTTTTAATTGCATTGTGTGTCTCAAATTCAATTCTCATTACTACGGATCCCGTTTGAATTGTTTCTTTTTGATGGGAGCAATCAATATGTGTAATAGGACTAATGTTTTTGAATTGTTCAGGATTAAAAATGGGTTCATTTGGAACACCATAATAAGACTGTCTAAAGTTGGCAAACATTTCGTATAAAGCAGAAAATTTGTTTTCTTCGAAATTTAAGTACAAATCGTGATAAGGATATCTTTCAGAATTTAAATATACTCTAATATTTGACAAGGTAATATTGTCAAATTTACTCATATCTTTAACAATTTTCCCTTTTCTGTTTTCTTGAAAGCCAATCACAACATGACGAGGAGCTTCTAGTTTACTAGTTGTTTTTACCGGCCATGTGTGACGGGTTGTTTCGGTTAGAGAAGAATATTCAACAAGTTCCCAACTCCTGAATCCTATCAATATATCTTTATTTGATTCTAATATTTTTGATAGAGCAAGTTGTTGTGGCATATCAACTAGAATGTGAGGAACTTTCCAATAAATTTTATCGAAAGTAACCAATGGAGTGTCAGGAGCAGTAACAAGGTGTGCCGGATCTTCTTTGAAAATAACACCATCTAAATCATCAGTTGATCTAATAAGAACCAATTCCTGTTTCATATTCATAATAATTTTTCTGTAATCTTCAAAAAATCCTAAAAGCATTTTTAGTGGTATGGATACGGAGAATTTTCCATCATTATCAACTAAAATTGTATCACCTTCTTTCCGATGTGGAAACCAACCTGCATTTTCCAGTTTTAAACTTTCGTTGGTATTGTGAGAAAGGTAGCTTTTTAAGGTTGATGCTAATCCAACATTTCTTATTGAATCTATAGTAATTCCGTTTAGTTCATAGCGGATTTCTCTGAACAAAAAGGCTATACCATTGTTAATAAATAGCAATTCTTTCTTATATTTACCTTCTGTATTAGTTAATTTTCCTTCGATATAAAGTAAACTATCTGATGGTAGAGTGTAAGCATCGAGTTCTTGAATTGGGATCCTTATTTCATCATTGTAATCGAATTTTGAAGAAATATATGGTTGATATGTGTGAAGCTCAGAACTGACGATGGAATTGTCTACATAAAGCTTTTCGTTTACGTTTAATATGTTCATTATTTTAAAACAGTGAAACCCAAGGATGTGAGAAATTTACGATTATCTCGTCTTAACTTGTTGGTGTTGGATTTGATACTGAACTGTTGTTTAGGCTTTTTCTTTTTATAAGTTTTTACTTTGTTGATAGTAGTAGGGGCAAGTCTCATCCCAAGGGCTTTATTATATCTAACAACCATTTTATATTTCACTTGTTTGTAAATGTAACCTTACTGTTATAGTTTCTCCTCTAAAACTGATAAGTTCTCCGTCTTGATCAACTATTTTAACTGTTATATTGTTAATTGCTTTGACGCTAACTGGAAAATACAAAATGGGCAAAGGAGATTCAACTATTTTATACCCTGGAGCTACAGTTGGATAAAACTGGTGAATAATATGAACAGGTTTACCATTATTGTAAGAACCGACACAAATATTACAGTCAATACAAATAGCATTCACCTTAGTTATTTTTGCAACATTATCTGATTCTTCCTCTTTCATAGCTTCTAGTATCCTGCTATTAAAACCCAACATTTTTCCTATCGAATCTTCCTTGGTAAAATCAATTATTCTACTACACATTAAAAAAGTTTTTAGAGTATTAACATTTGCTTTTAAAAGAAAAAAAATTTTTTCATTCGGAAATAAATCTTCTATACTTTCTCTTATGTATGTTTCTATATCTGTAATGTCATAAGTTCCGTCGGGAATAACAATTACTTTATTATCTATATAAAATTTATTATATCCTTCTTTTATATTGGGGATAGTCATAAACGTTTCAAAATCAGCTAAACCCAGGTAATATTGTTTTTCATCCTCTAAATATATGGGCGGATTAAAATCAGCAGACAAAACAGAACTGTTTCCTGATATGGCAATTGTGGTAGACATTGCAGTTTATTTATGAATGAGATATTACAATAAATAATGAGTTTATATATTTTTTTGCAAAAATTTTAGGGATAGTTGACCACAGTTATATGAATTAAATTTTTGTTTATTTTCATAAGTATAAAATACATCCACTTTGCCATTCGAATTAAAATATTTGAGAAGTTCTAAAGGTGGTTTTAAATTTCCATAACTATCAAAATATATTACATTTTTGTTATTTTTAATATAAGCAGTCCAATGAGATCCTTTATTTTGTTTTTTATCCAAATTTACAATACCACATTCTTTCAGATTAATTTTTTTTGGAAGTTCATCGAGCATAAAAACACCTCTAAAGCCAGTTATTTTTAACAGCTTTACATATTTAATAATATCATTGTTCGTAAGTGCTCTTTTTGGAAAACTTATTTTGAGTTTTTTTTTTGTCTGATTGCTTTCATTTTGACGGATCCTCCTTTATAAGGTCTAATAAATAGTCCCTTTCCTTTATATGGTCTAATATATAATCCTTTGCCTTCTTTAGAAGCATTTTCCATTGCAATATTATGTCTATGTATTTCTTCTAGTTGCTGTTTAGCTGCTTTAGCATCATTTACTGCCTTAGCAATTCCTGCCGCGCCTCCACCTAGTGCACCCAGGGCGCCAAGAATGGGAAACAAAAGAGGTAGAAATCCTCCAATTTTTTTGGGTGTTCGAATGATATGTTTTTTTCTCAATTTAAGTTTACCCCCTTTTGTATTTTTTAATCTCAAACCGAACTTTCTTTTACCCTTCATTATTCCTGCAACACTTAAAGCTGCAATTTTTTCACCAATAGAAGAATCTTTAGCTTTTACCCTATCCCAGGCTTTTTTTCTAATATTTGGTCAGATATGTGTCTTTTTGATAAATCTTCAGTCTGAGAGTAAGATATATCATGTTCTTTGCAAGCGGAATCCAATGGATTTACACCAACGTCACCTCTAGTTAATCTTTTTTCCAAGTTGGTGCCGGGACCACAATAATTATATCCTGGTATATGAACTTCGAAAGGTAATTTACTAATTAATTTATTTACTAAACCAGAGCCTTTTCTATTACGTCTTTTAATAGTTTTTTTCAACTTATGACGACCCACAGTCATTGAAGTTCTTTTTATACTAAAAACACATTGACATTTTTCTGGTATAAATACTTTTACAGCTAAAAATATTTACTAGTGTGATTAAGTATGAGGATTGAAAAACAAAAATTCTCATTACCAGTAAATAATCATGACGAAAAAATTTTAAGTAAACAGTTGAGAAAACATGGTGACTTATTTTGCGGTGGTTCAAAAAGAGGGCTTATAGGTGGTTGCAGTGGTAGCGGTAAAACCAACGTTATGCTTACACTGCTCGAGCATCCTAATGGAATTAGGT
>JAUTXW010005208.1:0-124366 GCA_030620095.1 Kuschelorhynchus macadamiae
TCCAAAACGTCATCATATTATGTAGGAAACAGAACTTCTCAAAACCCCCCAGAAGCAATGTCTATACACGCCACTGGTGGACAATGCCAAAAAGCCGAAAAAAAAGAAAAAGGATTGAATTGGCGAAGGTTTTTATATGTAACAAAGACAAAACAAAATTTATTGGTTAAAAAGCAATTATTATTTACGTAGGCGTAATGAAACAGAGAAGTGAACTTAACAAAAAGCAAAAAAATTACAATCAACGGGGCTGCCAAGTTTACACGGAAATAAGGCAAATATAACTATTCAAAAAGTTATCATAATATTGAAATTCTTATCTATAATAGACAAATTATTGAAATTTGAGAAATTATCTTATTTTTTGTAACAAAAACTGAATTTGAATATACACTCATGGACAAAATTATCGAATATTTTTAATTTTTCATTCTTTAAAAAAAAACTGATGAATCAAGTTATTTAAATGCTACCATTTGCAAGAAACTGTTTATTTTAAAATATTTTAGTGAACAATGTTAAGTTTTTACCAGAAGAAGATCGTGAAAAAAATTAATGCTAAACGTTATAAAAATTAAGGATATTTACATCTTATTTAAATAATAATTGGAAGGCAATTACAAGTTTTTTGATTAAAATTAAAGCACAGTTAGTAACGAGTATTCCCGCCTCGAGATCTAATTACTGCTTCCATTCTTCTCGGCATGCTGCTAAGGAGGTTCTGGATATATTCTTGAGGAATTGCATTCCACTCTTCTTGTGCAGCAATCCGAAGCTGGTCTATTGTATTTGGAACGGGATTTCTTCGTCGTATGCGGCGTTTAAGATAGTCCCATGCATGTTCTATTGGATTTAAGTCGGGGCTATATGGTGGCCAATCTAATCTTTGAATGTGGACCGCATCAAGGTAATTAGTCACTATATCAGCTGGATGCGGTCGAGCATTATCGTGCATTAATATGAATTCTTCATATCCAATATGGCCGACATAAGGCAAAACATGTTCTTGAAGAATGTTTTCAATATACAAGTCACTTGTCATTCGTCCAATCACTTCCACAAGTTCGGTGCGTCCCTCCCAAGAAATACCGCCCCAGAACATTATACCGCCACCGCCAAAACTAACGGTCTCTACGAGATTGCAGGAGGCAAACCGTTCTCCAACTCTTCTGTAGACGTGGTTTCGACCATCGGGCTTCCATAATTGTATTCTGGTCTCATCCGTAAAGAGAACATTCTTCCATATTTCGTTATCCCACTGAATATGCCTTCTAGCAAATTCTAATCGTTGAACTTTGTGATTTTGGAGAAGACGTGGAACTTTGGCGGGCCGTCTTGGCTTCAAACCTGACATTAACTTGTCTTACATTAAGTAATTCATTTTTGAGAGGCGACGATGTCAATGTGCGATTTCGTGTAGAATTAAGTATCAAAAATCGATCATCAATTGCTGTTGTACATCTCTTGCGCCCTTGACCAGGTCTACGTACGTAATTTCCAGTCTCCTCATACCTTTTTAAAATATTCGATACTGTAGATTGACCTCTCCTTAGACGTCGTGCGATATCCTTCTGTTTATATCCTTCGTTATATAGAGTTACAATTTGCACCGCTTCAACTTCAGTGCAGTGTCTAACTGGTGGCATACTGATGTTTTTTAGCAACAAACAGAAACACTTTTTGCTATTACTTAGTTAATTAACCTACAGTAACTTAAGTTCAAGCTTAATTCACAAAATATGTTATTATTTGTTTTTGATAAAATGCACAAAAGAAAATGACATGCGCCATTAATGTTAATTAAACGTCAAAATATGTTAAAACAAGCGAGTAATCAGCCTACTAGATCCTAATATTAAGCTCATGTACGTTTACGGCGATTATTTAAAATTTATTTTGAAAAAATAATGATTATGTACCTTCAAAGATTGCCCGCAACGCATTTTTTTTACATATTATAAAGTCTGCGATATTTTATTTACCTATTTACATTAATTTTCATATACCCTGTACATTATTGAAAATTTCGAAAAATAAGTATTACCCAAACGTAAGTTAAAAAGGTAAGATGGCGCCTGCGGCGCCATTTTTTTCCTCTAGTGTTTGTATATGCTTTATTTTTTTTTTGCAATAATTTTTATACACCCTGTATATATTTCAAAAGTTCAAAAATAGATCCTAACTGAGCTTAAAAAAAAAACAAAAAAGTCGCCTGCGGCGCCATTTTTGTTTTTTTTACGTAGCATAAATCTCTGACGTCTTATCCACATTTTTTAATTAATTTTTACACACCCGATATAGTAATAAAGATACACATTATCCATTATAGATTACATGTTAAAAAAATTAAATATACTGGCGCCTACGGCGCCAATTTTTTCCTCTCCCTAAAATAAATCTGAGATGTTTTATTCACCTTTTTACATTAAAATTCATAAACCCAGTATAATGCAATATTACTTTCTTTCTTTAGGCTGTAAAACTTTTAAATTTAATCTTAAAAAATAACTTTCCTCCATAAGCACATTTATCATTGGCAAACCTGATGCTAACCCGGTGCAAATCCACCTAAAGGTAAAGGTCATTCATTTAAATGGCAATGCTAAATTCATACGTGGACGTTTTTCCAGTCATTTCATGAATAATTTTCTAGCAACCCCAAATGTACTCCTAAGGGGGGGTTTTCGACATGCCGATTCCAAATCTGGCAATTTCGAGAACGTAGAATTAACAGGTTTCGAGATATCGACCATCGTCAGGAAATTTCTACCTATACAACGCACAGTAGGAACGCGGCAAAATCGGCGCGCGACACATTTAGAGGTTCCTACGAACGCCCACATTAATTTCCCGTCATAAAATGTTTAAAAAAAAAAAAGTTGATTTTTGGCCCGAAGATACTCCCTTTGAAAAATTTCGAAAAATCGGTTTTTCGCAGATAATTCGAAAACGGCGCGAGTTACGAAAAAAATCCAGGTTACCTAAAATGTAGGGAACAGAGCGACGCGCGCGCCGATACGTCGCGATCGACGATACAGTGGGCCGTTCGCCAGTTATAGGCCAAAAACTAAATTTCTGTTTTCAGCCCGTATCTGCCAAACGAAGCGCGTCAGACTCGATTCGTATTTTTTTTCGAAAAGTACTAATCTGGACGCGAAAAAAAAGCTCAGTCGAATTTTTTCATAAAACCCATGGGAAGCCGGATAAACGTCGGCGAAGGTTTTTCGTTTCGATTCGTCGAGCTTTTCGGCCGTTTCGGGCTTAATTCTTGATCGGCCCCAAACTAACGTCTAGGAGGATTTTTCGACGCGCAAAATTAATTTTTCATAGTTTCGTAAGCGCGGCAATAGCAGTTTTCGAGATATCGACCATCTTCAGATCCGAGAATTTTTATAATTTTTTTTTTTAAATTTTTTCAATCACGCCACGGGGTAAATTGGGAAAAATAAAACTTTTTACTCTCGCATTTTTCCCCGTATCTGTCCGAATAACGAAAATAAATATGCGACGTTGCCAAACGTATTTCGAGAAAAATGTCTATTGCTTTTTTTAAGTTAGCAAAAACATACTGATTCAAAATTGGCGGGTTTCGAAAATATAAAAACAACAGATTTCAAGATATCGACCATCTTCAGATCCGAAAATGTTTACATTTTTTTTAAATTTTTTCAATCACGCCGTACGGTAAATTGGGAAAAATAAAAAACTTTTTACTCTCGCATTTTTCTTCGTATCCGTTCGAATAACGGAAAAAAAAATAAAATGGCGGACGGGAAGAGAAAATCTGAAAATTTCCTGGGAATTTTTTCGACTGTGCCAACTAATAGATGGGCAAAAATAAAAAACTTTTTGCTCTCGCACTTTTCGCCGTATCTTTTCGAACAACGACGAAAAACTAACGTTAAGGTTAACGATCCCCCAAATGCGTTACCTCTTACGGCGGGAACGACCAAAATATTTTTTTATATTTTTTTCGACCCCGCCCTCGAATAAAAGAGCGAAAACGAACGTTTTTTTACTCTCGGACTTTTCGCCGTATCTTTTCGAATAACGGAGATATCGTACGTAAACGGAACCGTAACTATTGCCGCTTACGGGGGGGACGACCTAAAATTTTTTTTAGCAAATTTTCGACCACGCCCCGGACCGAATGAGCCGAAACCGAGCGTTTTTTACTCTCGCACTTTTTCCCGTATCTGTTCGAATAACGGAGATACCGGGATGTCAAAACGTAACGGAGTTCAAACTTTGGGCGCGCCTACCGCCCGAACGGTTCGGGCTAGGCGAAAAATCTTTTTTTTGCCGGAAACCTAGCCTCGTCGCGCTTTCCATCCGCGCGTAAAAAAAATTTTAAAAAATTTTTAAAATTTTTTCAATTTCCAAAGCCAAAGTTTTACATTCCTTAAGAAGTGATTTCAGATAGGAAGCAACGAATCTAGTGCTAGATATGTTTTTTTATTCTAAGTAAAATTTTGTATTACATTTTGCTATAAAATAAAAATTAAAGGTACTTTTCTCTTGAGTCAATTTCGATTTTTTAAAATTTTTGACCACCCTGTATATGCAATCTCAAGTTTGAATATTTTAATATTATTTTGGGAGAAAGCAGAACTTTTTATAAAGAGTAACTTTTTTCCGTAAAACTACTAATAAGAAAGTTTCCCATATGTAGAGAACTTAAGTAGACACACTGTATATATATATATATATATATATATATATATATATATAAACACCTATTTGTCTTCTAGATGTGGAGGGAAAAATCTACGAGCAGCTGATTCTAATCAGGCTCAAGCACGGTCTCGCTGACAAATAGTCTGGCTTTCGCGAGGGACGTCAAACTGAGGACGCTATAAATGAAGCCGATTACTCATGGAAGTATCGCAGACTTTGCGCCATCATAACTTTAGACGTCAAAAATGCCTTTAATAGCGCTTCGTGGCAGATTATTCTGGAAGAACTGAGAAAGAGAGGTGTCGATGAAATTCTTCTCAACATTATAGCTTCATATCTATCAGAACGTGTCATATACTGATGGAGGCAGAGGGAATTAAGAGAAGACAAGAAATAAACAGCGGTGTGCTGCAGGGGTCAGTATTGGGTCCAACGCTCTGGAACGTATTATACGATCCTAAGGATGGAAATGGAAGATGATACCACACTAATTGGGTTTGCTGATGATGTGGCCATGGTTGTAGTAGCCAAAAAAGAATTCGAGTTCAAACTTTGGGCGCGCCTACCGCCCGAACGGTTCGGGCTAGGCGAAAAATCTTTTTTTTGCCGGAAACCTAGCCTCGTCGCGCTTTCCATCCGCGCGTAAAAAAAAATTTAAAAAATTTTTAAAATTTTTTCAATTTCCAAAGTTGCACTGAAAATTTTCGAAAAATTTTTTTTCCGCCATATTCGCGCTCGGGGGAAGAAAAGGGCCGAAAATGACCCGCGGATCGTTCGATTCGGCGACCGGTACGGCCCAGGGGATAAAACGACCTCTCGACCCGCGAAAAAAAAATGAGCATCGACGGACTATTTTTTTTCCGATTCGGCCCGTTCGAGAGTGCGATCGAAAAAACTCGATTTTTTCAATTTTTAGCTACCTGACGGCGGCCATTTTGAAAAAAGTTTTTTCACCGTTCGACTCGCCGACCCCGAAAACCTAAGGGGAGAACCGCCACGGGTCGGTCTCGGCCACCGGGAAGCCGTAATCGGGAAAAGAAAGAAAAATTTTCGATTTGAACGACCTACAGCCTCCTCGACTCGGCCTCCGTAAATTTTTTCACGCGTTTTACGTGAAATCTAATTTTTCTGCGGAGGACACCTGATACATAAAATTTTTTAAAAAAATTTCGAAAAAAAATGTTTTTCGGGAGGTAGGGTTAAAACTTTTCGGAAAATTTTTTTTTCGTCATTTTCGTAATCTACGGAAAAAGTTAGCTGAAAACGACACCCATATTACGAGGTCCGGCGACGTATATATTTTTTGGACTTCCGATTTGAGCCCGAGTGATTTTTCGAGCGGCATATTTTTTTTCGGTTTTAGCTCGACGCGGCCGACCTCCGGGGCAAAATCGAAAATATCGAATTTTTTTCAAATTTTAGCTACCCGACGGTGGCCATTTTGGAAAAAAATTTTTTCACCGTTCGACTCGCCGACCCCGAAAACCCTAGGGGAGGGCCGCCGCGGGTCGCTCTCGGCCACCGGGAAACCGCGATCGGCAAAAGAAAAAAAAAATTTCGATTTGAACAACGTACATCCCAAACCCGGCCTCTAGAAATTTTTTTTCGTGTTTTACGGTAAATCTAATTTTTCTGTTCTTTACATCCGGGTATTTAAAAAATTTTAAAAAATTTCGAAAAAAAAAATTTTTCGAAAAGTAGGGTTAAAAATTTTCGAAAAATTTTTCTTTCGTCATTTTCGTAATCTACGCGAAAAATAAGCCGAAAACGACCCCCCGCCGACGAGCTAGCTGTTTTTTCGATTTTTCGGACGTCCGAAACGTCGGAATCGGGCGGGCCGCGTACCGTTTTTTTTCCGAGCCGCCCGCCGACCCGTCCCCGCCCACGAATCGTTTTCCGGCTCGAAAAACGCGTTTTCGCTGTTTTCGCGAAATATAAGATAGCGGCCGATTTTTTTCGTCCCGCCATTTTCGGGATCCTCGACCTCGAGTTAGTCGAAAACGACACCGACATGTCACCCAAACTCGTAAACGGACCGAAAATACGTCGAAAATCGCTGTCAAAAAAAATTTTTTCGAGAGCTTTCCGTTCGACCCCCCATCCGTCGGTGAAAATTTCTTAGTTTTCGAGATAGAGCGCCACCCGTCAACTTTTGACAGTCCGACTGTCAAATTTTTTTTTCGAAAATTTTCTTCAGAACCATACCTACGCGACCCCGGGGTCGACTTTGACAGGTGTCAAAGATGGCGCCACCCGTCAAAAATTTTTCCCCCCCTATTCCGCGCCCCCCCGTCCCCCGTCGGATCGTTCCCACCGCGTCTCCTTGTCAAAAATACCGAACGCCTGTCAAATTTTTGACAGATGAGCTGTCAAATTTTTTTTCGGCAAAATCTGCCCCCCGACGCACAGTGGTCAGTTTTTACGATCTGGCTGAGAAATATTATATATTGAATTAAAATGGCACCAAACCCACATATTCTCTTAAATTTTGTCATCTTGGGTGTTAATGAATATGTATCTTATTGGTATAGCGTGTATACTATGGTTAAAGTTTAATGCGTAAGGCCACTATGTAAAATCATATTCATACTCCAGTATGCCAAAATAAAAATAAGTTAATACCTATGATTTCCAGGCACTTTAAACAATTTGCTTGAGATTTAGACAGGAATACGTAGGGAATACACCTTAGAACATTTTCTTTAATGCGCCGAGGGGCGCTTTTACTTTCAAGGGTGAAAACAACCCCTCATTCCAAAAAAAATGATAAAATAATTGTTGAAAGTAATATTTTTTTAACCCCTTTACACGTCTAAACCACCCCCCACTCTTAAAGTTTTTAAATAATATTATAATATTCGGTTAACGGAAAAAATGAATTGCAAGATTTGATAGACAGACAGCCAAGCTCTGTAAAGCCAAATAAAATCGATTAAAAATAAAAAGCCGTCGCCATATTAGATCCGCCATTTTATTTTTCATAACTTAAAATATGTCGCTGCAGGAATTACGCATATATGTCAAAGTTTAGGTTTATAAGTTTAAATAAAGCGAGTGAAATAGAACCAAATGATTTGGAGTGTCGGGGTTGCTTAGAGTGCATGATATTAAATAAACTGTATATTTTTCTATTTGTTGCAGGTTGTTGCAGCTAATTTTTTAGAGAATAAAAGAATAATATATACATTAAAACACAGTTATATCAGTTTAACAAATACACGCCAATATCAGAGTGTATGGAGTTTTAAATTTAAAAATCCGTAGTATTATCTAACAAAAACGACAAATATAAACATAGATGCTTCTACTAAAATACAGAAATCAAATATTCTGAAAATTTGATTAAAACTTAAGTTTTACTTACCCATTTTAAACTTTTAATCACAAAAAACTCAAAAAACTCCACGTGACGTGCATTAAACAATCGATAAAACATTACGTAATTCTGACAGTTTAATATACTTACCATGGCCGCCTAAGTCAAACTTGCTGTTTAACAGCTCAATGCATGATTCTAAGTGCAGTTATTGACCAAATTGTTTTACTTTAAGCTCAGTGCATGCATATTAAGGCTATTTCATACAGTAATAAATTTTTTAAATATTTTTATTTTTTGAATTTTTCCTAGCCAGATGAATCAAACTGACTACTGTGCGACGTTCCCCATAGAGTTTTTTTATTCGGAAGCCCGGAACCTATCGATAACGTTACGTTTTTACGAAAATTAAAAATGTCCGCCGATGGGTCAGATTTCTCGGCATTTTCTCAATCCCACAAAGGTCCCCCGTCACGCCCATATATATATATATATATATATATATATATATATATATATATATATATATATATATATATATATATATATAAAAGTCTTGAATTTAGTTAGAATATTCACCATCGTTGTGAAATGTATAATTTTATCGTGGTGTCTGTTGTTAAAAATGTCTGCAGCTTCTCGAAATGTTTTATAATTTTCTCCGACAATTAAAATTATTTCAATTTTATCTTCTTTGCTTAATTTCAGCGGCATTTTTTTTTACTATAATATTCAAACTGATGTTTCAATAAAGTAATACAATATTGTGGTTGACAATTGCAGTGACAATGCCATTATCAACAATCGATAAATAAGGAAATTTTGCTGGTATGTAGGTAGGAACAAAAGTAAGAAACTGGACTTGCCAGTAGGAAGCCAAAGTTTTACATTCCTTAAGAAGTGATTTCAGATAGGAAGCAACGAATCTAGTGCTAGATATGTTTTTTTATTCTAAGTAAAATTTTGTATTACATTTTGCTATAAAATAAAAATTAAAGGTACTTTTCTCTTGAGTCAATTTCGATTTTTTTAAATTTTTGACCACCCTGTATATGCAATCTCAAGTTTGAATATTTTAATATTATTTTGGGAGAAAGCAGAACTTTTTATAAAGAGTAACTTTTTTCCGTAAAACTACTAATAAGAAAGTTTCCCATATGTAGAGAACTTAAGTAGACACACTGTATATATATATATTTTATATATATATATATATATATATATATATATATATATATATATATATATATATATATATATATATATATATATATATATATATATATATATATATATATATATATATATATACACCTATTTGTCTTCTAGATGTGGAGGAAAAATCTACGAGCAGCTGATTCTAATCAGGCTCAAGCACGGTCTCGCTGACAAATAGTCTGGCTTTCGCGAGGGACGTCAAACTGAGGACGCTATAAATGAAGCCGATTACTCATGGAAGTATCGCAGACTTTGCGCCATCATAACTTTAGACGTCAAAAATGCCTTTAATAGCGCTTCGTGGCAGATTATTCTGGAAGAACTGAGAAAGAGAGGTGTCGATGAAATTCTTCTCAACATTATACCGTCATATCTATCAGAACGTGTCATATACTGATGGAGGCAGAGGGAATTAAGAGAAGACAAGAAATAAACAGCGGTGTGCTGCAGGGGTCAGTATTGGGTCCAACGCTCTGGAACGTATTATACGATCCTAAGGATGGAAATGGAAGATGATACCACACTAATTGGGTTTGCTGATGATGTGGCCATGGTTGTAGTAGCCAAAAAAGAATTCGAGCTCACGAACGTCGCGAACACAGGGCTACAGCGAATATCAAACTAGATGAAGAGGCGCAGGCTAGAACTGGCACCAGAGAAAAACATTACTTACGGTTTAGAGGAAAATCTTACCAATACAGTTTATCTTACAAGGTATTGAAATTAAACCAAGTAAGGCTGTGAAGTACCTAGGAGTATGGTTGGACACCAGCTTACCTTTGCGGAACATGTAAATAAAACAGCAGAGAAAGTGGAAAAAACAGCAAGTGCCGTATCAAAACTCATGCTTAACGTTGGAAGGCCACGGGCTTCGAAACGAAGACTACTGGCAGGCGTGGCGAACTCACAAATTGGAACTTGATACCGGACTTACGAACTTGGCTTAATAGATCCCACGGTAAAGTTGATTACTTTCTGACGCAGGCGTTTTCCGGACATGGGTGTTTCAGGCAGTATCTCTTTAAGCGAAAGAGGGCCGAATCAGAGCAATGCACTTACTGCGACCACATAGACGACGTCGAACATAACCTCTTCCTTTGCAATAGGTGGGAAAACAAAAGAGCACGTTATACACAAGAAACAGGACACATATTTAACGCAAGGAACATGATGCAAAGCTTACTGAGGTCAGAGGAGTCGTGGCGGCAAGCGTACGAAGTGGTACGATACGTAATCGAAACCAAAGAAATAGAAGAGAGATAGAAAAGGACAGTCAGGTTTCCGATGCATGGGCTTAGACGAAAAGGGGGAGGGGTTTTGGTGGCTAGAAACCCCACACTACCCCCCTACACAGTGTCCCCACACATACCATCTAGTGGGTGAATTTTGAAGGTTTCCCCTCCTCTCCAAAAAAAATTATTACTCTAACAATAGCTCGTTAGAGGCTTGCCTCACGCTTCCTAGTCTAGCGTATTACTAATATGTGTGTAAGCGGGTAGCGCGTAGTAATCCAGCCGAGTGAAGCTTTAAGTAGGGTTAGCGCATAAAAAAAATCCTTTGAGGCATGCCTCTAATGTAAATTCAAAGGGAATAAGCGGCAGATTTCCGATTGGCAAATTGGACAGTCGTTAACAGGCTGAAAATTGAATCTGCATGTGGTTTGGGCTAGTTTTAAGTAGATAGTAGGAGTAGGTACGTTACGTTTGCCGTTTTCCGCATTGTTTTGATTCGGTTGCAGATTGTAGTATTCTCTTAATTTTAATTTATTAATGTGTATTGCATATGTATATTAGCTATTAACTATGTAAAGTGTAAACAGTGGAGTGATTAGTGATTTTCAGTGTCAATAGCGGTGTCTGGATTTTCGGATTTAATTTGATTTAAATTTTCCAGTTACCTATTATAGAAAAACGAATTTAGCGGGACCTAGCGCAGCGTTACAACTTCCCCAGGTAAATGTAAATATTCGCAATGCTTGTGATCTTGAAATTTTTTTAATAAATCAGCAGAATTCACTCCTATGAAGATAAATTATACATAGTTAAGAAATAAAGCGACCTGTTCCAGATGTAAGTAAACGTCTTGTTGCTATAGGTGGGGTAGGACCAAATCGGGGTTTTCATAACACTTGGTATGGAAAGTACGACCGGCTTACTGGTAGTGTAACATTAAGTAAATTATTTTATTGGCCATGTATTTTATTTGCAACAAATAATGGCAACAAAATTTTGTCAAAAAGTGGTTATAGTGATTTAAAAAATTTGCCTCGGGGTCTGTTACTACACAATAAAAGAACTCGACATATTTCTTCATATTGCAAGCTTACTCTCACGAGAAAACAAAAGCAAAATATCGCCACAGCAATAGACAAAAAACAGAAATTCAAAATTTTATTGCTAGGGTTAAAGAGAACCAACAAATTTTAAAAAAGTCTCATTGATATTACTTTACACCTCTGTAAGCAAGAATTAGCTTTCAGGGGGCATGATGAACCAAATGAATCTTTAAATCGCGGTAATTTTAAAGAGCTAGTTATTCTTGTTAGTAAATATGACACAAATTTAAAAACATTTTTAGAACTTAATAATGATAATAGATCAGTTTTTTTCTGGGACATCCAAAACAATTCAAAATGAATTAATTGATTCAGTTGCTTATGTTGTAAATAAAATAATTGAGGACGAAATTTCAAATTCTTTGTTTTTTTCCTGGCAAGTTGCTGCATAAGCATAAGCATGTAACATAAGCTGCCATTCACAATTATCCGTCATTTTTCGTTACGTTATAAATGGTCAACCTGCGATTCATGGGATGACGTAATTTCTGGGCGTTCTGCGCAAGATTTATTTCAATTTTTATCCACCAAATTCGAAAAATTTAAATTGCTTTCGAAATTAGTGGCTCAAACATATGATGGGGCTTGCGTAATGTCGGTAGAAATAAACGGTTTACAGACAAAAATTAAATCTATAGCACCACAAGCATTGTTTACGCATTGCTATGCACATGTATTTAATTTGGTTATAAGTAATGCGTGCAGTTCAATTGATCAGGTTAAAGTGTTTTTCTCAACCCTATCAGGTTTTTGATCATATTTTTCTAAATCTACAAAGCGGGCCCAAGTGTTAAAACAAATTGGATGTCCTCCAATTTATACCTACTAATGTAGCAACTCGTTGGAATTTTACTTCACGCGCAGTTTTGACAGTTAATAACAATAAGGACAAATTACTTGAGACTTTTAATTTTATTATTAATAGTCGCGATTTCGATCAAAAAGCACTTAGAGAAGCAGCAGGTTTAAAAACTTTTTTAGAGGATCCTCAGAACATATTTTTTTTAGAAATATTTGAATTAATTTTTCCCCAAACCAATATCGTTTTTTCTATTTTACAAAATAGAAATACAGATGTTGTTAAAACAAGAAATTTACTACAGACTACTCTAACTAAAATTCATGAGTTTAGGAGTAACAGTACCTAGTTTGATTCAATGTATGAAAAACTGGATGTCGGCGCTTTACACTCAAACGTCGTAAAGGATTTGAAATGTCAGATAAAACTCAACAATTAAGGCAATTTTTTTTTTGAAATTCTTGATATTATAGCGAATCAAATAGAGGTTAGGTTTTGTGACATAGAAAAACTACATTTCTTTGATCTAAATATTTCAAAATTCTCAATTTTTGCAAAAGAATTTCCTCATGAGCTTTTAAAAAATTTGACCACCCAATACAATATATTTGATATAAATCAACAAAAAGCGAATTAATCGTTTTATACGGGAACGATATGATAGAAAGTTGCACAAACCCTTATGAAATGTTGAGTTTTTTTCATGATAATGATTTAAAACTTTGTATACCAGAACTTTTTAAATTATTATGAATTGCTGTTGTTTTGCCAGTGACAACCGCGTCAACAGAAAGAAGTTTCTCCGCGCTGAAAAGAATTCAAAAATTTAAAATTATATTAGAAATACTACTGGACAGGCGCGAGTAATATGGTAAAAATCTCAATTGAAAAAGGAATTATAAAATAACAGGATGAGAACGTTTTCATAGAGGAAGTAATTAGATCATTTTGCAGGACAGAAGAATCGCAGAATTCCTTTAATTTAAAAAAAACTTTAATTTCTAGAACTCGCGTTTTTCCTTTAGAATTAACTTTTTTTCACATTTTTAGAATATAGGTATACTTTATTTTACGCCGAGGTGACTTATTTTAAAGTTTATTTTGTAAATTTTTTACAAAGTTATTGCTATTAATTTTTAAATTTATATTTATATATTTAATGTCTTTATCCTTTTCTCTATACTCCCACCATAGGTGCGTAATAAGTACAGATTTTCATATAAACAAAATTTTATAAATTTAATAATTTAAATTAGTAATATTTTTTCAAAATTTATTATGCAATTGACGAAATAGAGTGGTCACTAGAGTAACTTAGAAATTTAACCATATTAAAAATAATTTTCTTCAAATGTGCGTAACCACGTTCTAATACCACGAGCCGCCCCTGCTCTTTTGTAAAACCCAAACTAGTCGGATTTTAATAAGTGAGGGATCGAAATATTCGTACTATTTTCGCGAATATCTCTAACTATATAGATTTACCAGAAATTTAATATGATCGAAGTGAGGGGCCATTTTGAGAATCACAAAAAAAAATATTGTTTCCAATTCCATTTCACACAATAGGACGATTACTTCGGCGGTCCAACACACGTAAAATCTTCGGTACACATAAGAAAATGTATCTTTTCAAACAGAAGTAGTACATAAAATTCCTTGTGAGAAGCGTATTTAGGAGAAACAGGACGCTCTATATCCACTAGACTTAAGGAACATAGACGATGTATTAAAAAGAAAGAAATTGCTCAATCTGCTGTAGCTAAACACCAACATACCAGTGGTCATATCATAAATGTAAAAGAAACCAAGGTATTAGCATCGGTTCCAGGATTTTACAAACGAAAAATTAGACTACTGAAATCTTTAAACGTATAAAAAACTTCAATACGAATACGGGTTACGGTCTATGACACACATGGAAACCGATCTTAATACAGGCTCACTGGTCGGCGAGCACAAGTAGGGTATAAAGGCCTGCCTGAATCTCTCCGACCTCATTCAATGTTCAGATCTCGTGGAGTAAATAATGTTAATTACTTAGATTAATGCAAACAGGTAGAGATCACAATTCATTAATAAATCACGTTAGGGGTATACGCCAACATGGTTCCCCTAGTTTTCATATTCTATCAATCAATGTTTACAATAAAACAAGAGGTGAGCAGGTGGCCATGTGTTGACTACTACCAATGGCGGTACGACTATTTACTTTCCGCACAAGGAAATATCGTTAATCGTGAAAAAATCACTGTTCCCGGTTTTTATAGATCTTCGTTTTAGAGTTTCTGAATGGCGAAAAACATGTTTTTCCATTTCCGTCGGTCGATCTGTTCGCGGCGTAGCTAAAAAATCTATTTACCCGATCAACTTTAATTTTATTTAACTTTGTATAAAATATAAGACTGATACAAAAATAAATGGTAAAATATTGATATGAATTCAACATGGCGGAACAAAATGACGGCCTATTAAATTATTTGAAGTACGAAAATGAAGAAACGGGTCATGCTTCGCATTCCTTGACAAAAGGAAAGATTAGGTATTATTACCATACTATGGCATCATTTTCAGTGTTTTTACAAATTTATGCTGATTTGTTTAATGCCAATAATAAGATTTGCGAAATAGTGATCTAACATCGGAAATCACGAAATAGCATCCGAATTAACGAAATCGTTTCTTACTTGTTGGGTTAATTACCTACAAATTAAAAAAAAATTTGGCAACACAATACATAATGCACAGCAGACGAAATTCTTTCCCCACTTCACTATCTAAATTCAAAGGATTAATTTAGGCAAGTTTCAAAGAAATTTATTTATTTATTTATATATCATGCGTTCAGAGTATTAAACTAAAACCTCATCATATAGAAGTATTAATAGCAAAAAGTTTTTCTTTTCACCTGTTATCTTTGTTTTTAAGCAGCGTAAAGTAAAGTTTATTCAATATAAATTATACTTCTCATGGAAGTTTGGATTTAATTTGTCTCCATTTAGTAACCAATGTTTTAAGACAATGCCTGCTACTTTGATTAATTATGCGTTTTTAACGGTTATGCACCAGATTCAATTGTTTTACTACGCTTTTATTGGCCTCATTACTCGTCTGATTGTATGTTGGTATGTTTAGTTCCAATCGTGTAATGGATTTTTCACCACTTCCAAATAGCCGATTAATTTCAAATTTGACATGCAATTTTTTTAATTAATAAAAAAAATAAAAACAAGTAAAAAAGAAACACTTTTAGGCACAAAAAAATCCGAATTTTTTTAGTCAAAATTCAAAATGGCGATGCAAATAAAGCGAACGAATTTTGTCATTTATACAGATTCGACTGAAACATCGATACCTAGAGGTATGTAAGAGTGAAAGTTAAGCATTTTTAACAGACTAATTTTAACATTTTTGCAGATTTAACTAAAATTCGGTATTTGGTGGTATTTAAGAGTGTACATCACGAATTTTTATCAACATTTAAAAATTCAAAATGGCGGTGCCAACATGGCGAACGAATTTTAACATTTGTGTCGATTTGACTGAAAATCGGCATCTGGAGGTATTTAGGAATGCACGTAATACAATTTCAGTAGATATATAAAAAATTAGAAGGAATACCAAGTTGGCGAATTTTAACATCCAGGCAGATTTATTTGAAAATAAGTATTAAGAATATGATTCATACATTTTTAGTAATAAATATTCAAAATGGCGAGATCAACAGTTGTACAGATTTGACTGAAAATTGGTGTTTAGGGGTATTTAGGTGCACTCTTAAATGAATGGATGAATTTTTTGCCAACACTTTGATAGTATGATTAGAATTGTTTTTAAGTAAGCGTTTTTTGTAGGTTTATAAATATAAAAATGGAAGCATACTAAAAGGTGAAAATAAATTGGTTGTCGCAAAAAGAAGATAAAAGATTCAAGGGAGGATTCTTTGAGTATTAATAAGACAACATATTCCCATAAATATATATGCAGAGTATTTCAAATTGAAGGAAAAACCGTGTGCATATTTCTGAAATATATCTATGATTGTATTGAAGCTGGGCATGATTTCTCGTAAGGTTAAAAGGAATTTTTATACTAAAACAACTTTTTGGATTATCAAGTGAGTGTATCTGTTTTTTATTATTTGTTGTAAAATTGCGTCAATTTTATAAGAACATTCCTTGTGATATACAATTAATTATTTTTCAAAAGTTTAAGGCATATTAAATTTGTCTTGTCACAGCACAAGGAGCATTCATTAAAACAGTCTTAAAATTATATCTAAAAAAATCGGTAACTTGACTTTTACCTTTCTTGTAATGGATTCCGCCACACACACATATAACACCGTTTATATATAGATATAGTTATTTGGTAGTACCTTAAATACATTATATAAAAAGACCATCATTTTGTTCCATCATAATGGCTCCTCATTAAAATTTTAACCAACATTTTTTATGAAACTTTTTTTGTTGTAAGCTTAAAAATCAATCCAATAAGTAGTTTTTTAAACCGAATTTTAAAACATTTACTTAATCCGCCATTTTGGTTTTGTAAATTTTTACCAGTTCATCCCTATTTATCATTTGATTATGGGTAAAATTTGAAAACAAACAATGAAGTAGTTTTTGCATTGATTTTCATTTTCCTAAGTCGCCTTTTTGATCCGCCACAACGAATTTTTACCAAAATATTAACATGTCATCCTCATATTACCTTTAATTTTTAACCAACATTTGAAGTAAATAGGATAAGTAGAATCCGACGGAATTGAGAAAACATGTTTTTCGGCATCTAGGTACCCTAAAACATAAAGATCTGAAAAAAAATCTCGAGGGGACATTTTTTTACTATTACTTTCCTCTTAAGAGGAAAGTAAAAGAAAGCGGGCACTATAATTAATAGCTAATTTTAAAAAAACAGATTTTTTTTTATTTTCAATGTTCTAAACCTTACATTCTAAACCAGTACATTTTTACTTTTCGTTACTCAAAGAATCACTATTTAAATTCCGTTACCTCACAACATGTAAATAAAAAATTGGCAAGCAAAAATGTAAAATGACCCGAAAGCATATGAAAACTTATGGTTTGTCACCAAATCAACTGACCGCACCTGAAATCAAACGATTTCCTGAGATATCATCCAAAATCTAGTGATTTCCGAAATCGCTGTTATGTTTCTTTTGTAGTGAAACGCCCCTCGGAGCTATTTCCCAATAAATATTACTTTAAGTTAAAAGGTAAACTTTATTCGGAATAATATTGAACACGAAAATGTTAAACGGCTATTTTTTACAAATTTCAGACTGCCGCACGCATAGTTAGGTCAACTGAAGCTCCTTATAGTTTCACGATGTCCAAGATAAAGTAACTAAAACTTAAAAATATTTAAAAAATCACTGTTCCCTTAATCTTGCGCACATTTAGAATGCTGGTTCCTGTAGTAAGGCAAAATATAAGAACAAGATTTGAACCAGACAAACATCACACAATAACCCATATAAACCCATGCAGTAGTGAAGCTAAGAAAAGCTTGGTAATTATAATTTTAATTTAATTAAGTTCTGCGTTAAAATATTTTTTTTTTGGCAAATTAAGCTTAAAGGTTATTGTAGTTCGATGACTACGCTACTAATTCTAAGCCTCGTCTACTCGTATAGCCGGTCACGCGACCCTTTCTTTGATGTAGACCACTGTACTGACTGTACTAGTCTCCTGTAAGAAACCCTGGAGAATGAAAGTGGGATAGCCTAACACGTGAAGTAGTCGATCGAGGTTATCATATCTAAATAAGACATTTCTTACTGGTGTAATCTGATCCGAGGGTTTGGGTATTTTCGCTTGTATTTTGCAAGAAAAGTAATTTCTTTATACTACTTAGAAACTAATATTGCAAAAACATTACTATTCTTTGTATGAAAATTTTGTTGCATCATGTTTAAGTAAATCCATATTAATATAAATTCGTATAAACAGAGTTGGTTTGTTTAGAATTGGCATCATCGTACAATCGACCTTATACTGTGAGGCATGCTTGGCAGTGGCGAAATATGCAAATAATGGCCTCTATTTTTTTTTACTCTAAGGATAATTATAAGGATAACTTTTGATATACAAACTGTAGGATTTTTTTCATATTATCTCTTGGACTTTTAAAAATAAATTAATAAAAGTGTGAGAACTAAGAAACAAAATAAACTTCGTTTTTTTACACAGTACACCCTGTATATGTTTCTCCAGTTAGAAAGATCGTTTTTTCCTGATTTCAAAAATATAGGATTTGTTGATTTTTGGTTCAGCCGCTTTTATATTATTGAAGTTTAAAATTGAATTACTTTGACATGGTTATGAGAATAGCCATAGTATAACAACCTTTTCGCTTGTTATAAAGTTTGATTTAAATTGAATCTGCATTGGATGCATTACATTATGCAAATCAATATCGATCATGTCCGTATGTCGTGTCTTAATGCACAAGGTTTAGTGAGTACCGCAAATTAAAATAAAAGTTATTTATAAAGCCAATACAAATGCATAATATTACTGTACTTTTAGAGATTTAAGTTTAATTAAGGTTGTTTAAAAGTTCCTTGTCTAGTAATTCGGTACAGTTTAACAATTATCATATTGAATTATTTGTAAATGTTAGACATCTTTCTACCTTTTTAAATTTGAAGCCACATTAAGGAATGTCGTATTTCCGTACTCTTTTCTGTTCCTTGAAAACGAACAAAAGAGTCTGGAAGGATCACGGAACCCTCTTTTGCCAAACTACTACGTTGTAAGATCTGAGCCATAACACCTGGTAAGCTATTTATTTTGTTAGTTTTGCATATATTTTAGAAACGTGCTTTATGAAAGCGTGGTCTAGTGGACTGCATTTTCTTTCAGGCTTCTATTCGCCCTTTTATTCAACTTTTAATGTTCGAATTAATACAACGGCGGTTATAAAAATTTGATGTATGGTTCTCTTTGATTCCAAATGCAATTAATTTAACTTGCTTCAAATGGATTTCAAAAAATCACTTAAATTACCTAATATTGATTTAAGATCAGCTGCTTAAAAATTATTTAAAACTATCAATGGATCATATATACATTTAGGTTTGGGTTCTTTGTTTTTTTCATAAGGACAATATATCCCTTTAGATTACATTATATTGATTAGATTGTCTGCTTTAAGAAAAGGTAACTACCATTAAACTAACAGAAGCTCATGTCCTTTTTCACATTTTTAGTTTTAAAGCTGAGTTGCCTTATATCTTGGAAATTGTGAACAAACAATTTTTTTTAACAATTTTTTTTTTAATACCTTGATTTCTGGCTTATCATTATTTGGTAATCTTTGAATAATTGATCTATTAATACGAGATTTATATAATCTTATTGCTTTTATAAATTAAGGCATACATCTCCAATCAAGTAAAATTGTATCAAAGGATATATAACATTATAATATTTCATAAGTTCTTTTGAGAAAATTCCTCAAATTTGGCATCAAGAGAAATTGATTTTTTTTGTAGCTCATATGCTATATTAAATAATTTTAAATATAAAATAATAATAAATTCACTATAAACATGCTTTTTTTCTGGTTATAAATCTTCTTAAAAAATATGTTTATAAAGAAACGCAATATATGATGTTAGTTGTAAAATTAAGTGTTTCCTTTATTTTTTTAATTCTTATTATAAACTAACTTCTAAAATAGTATAGTTTTTCTTTGATCACTATATTTTTCTTCTTATGAGTTCCGTTAGCTCTGGCGCCCAATTCTCAAATTATTCAATTAACTAACAACTATTGCATTTTCAATTAGCTAGAGAAAATTAAAAGATTAACATATAAATAAAGCTCAATTAACATCAGTTAGCGGAGTTGAACTTATAACACTTTTTTGGTAACTCTAAAGAATCACTCAACAACAAATAATTAAAATAATAACAATTCGCCTTATAATAGATACAACTTGAATTTACTAATGCAATTAAATTTGAAACTTCAATATTATAAAATGGCTGAACCAAACATCACAAACTCTATATTTTTGAAATCATGAGAAAAATCTTTTTCGGACTAGACGTACATATACAAGGTATTTTTTAAAATAGGGTTGTAGTTTTTAGATTTAGATTTTGTTTCTCAGTTTTCCGATATTCATTTGTTTCATTTTGTTTATTCCAAGTCCAAGTTCAAAAGATAATATGGAAAAAATCCTACAATTTTTACATTTAAAGTTTTTTCCTATGCCTTATAAATAACCCCCTAGGTGTTTGTATTAAATGAAAACTCCATGAGAAGTGTTACTAGTCACCCTTATTAATACGAGTATATATCATGTTTGCACCTCAATATTAAGAATGTTTATTTTTCATGGCCATCTACGAGTAATTTTAGGTAATTTTAGATTTTAAAAAATCCAATATTTTTTTAAATATATAAGCTACTCAAAAATAAAAAATTGCAACTGCAGAGAAGGGATTACTTCACTGTACAAATAAAACTCAATTAAAATCCCACATTTACAGAGTGTAAAAAGAAATATTTAAACATACATGTTTTATTAACGCCCTGCAGATAAATAACCAAATACAGAAACACTACATTACTAACTAATTTAGAGGACATTAATAATGAAAAAAAGTTTTTAAAAATAATTTTTAAATTTACGAGTTTCAATTTTACCAGTGCCACTTCAAATGGACCAACGAACCCAATATAGTTTATTTTAATTGGTTAAATAGCTGTTTCCCTTTAAAGCGAGCCGTTGTTTGTAACCCTTAAATTTCTATTCATTATTTTTTTTTTTTGAAATAATGAGCCATTTTTGAAAAAAGTTAAAAATTCTGAACACTGGTATGTAAAAATAAGTGTTTATTGTGCTGCTTTTTCTGACCACAAGAAAACCAGCTAAGCCCCTAGTATTTATTTTAGTAAATTTATGATTTTAAAATCTGATAGATTTTTCGTGATAACCAACCAAAATTACCCAAAAATGGTCTTTTATGCTTTTTACTAAAATGAGCAGTTTTTTAGTAAATCAGACAAATCTGTACTCTGCAAATACATGCCTTATAAAAACAATTCCTGAAAATAACATAGTGAAAACTGACAATGAATATTAAAAATGATCAATAGTAATAGTCTTGTTAAAACATTATTAGTTATTTGTTTTCTGTTTTTAAAATGGTTGAATACACAAATGATGAAATGGCAGATATGTACTTTGTAGTAAGATTTCCGCAACGTCCAGTATCTAACACAAAAATCTTTGATTTGTTAAATAAAAAAAAATCATGATGATGATGATGATGATGATGGGATAAAAAGGTATTTTGTATTAATTTATTATTATTATTATTTATTTTTGTTGGATGCCAGGTTTGAAAGGAAAACGGAAGTGTAATTATTTGATTTTTTTAGCAACGATTATGTGGTTGTAATTTATTTAATAAAAATGGGTATATTAAATTCACCTCACCTTACTACATACAGTGTTACGGCCGAATTAGAGAACTCCGGAAACTTTATCGATTTCTCGGCGAGGACTTTGAAACTCGACCGTTAGATGGATTTGGTGGTACTATTCGGATTTTACAAGGTCTATAGGCTGGGCTGCCGTCGACTAACTAGATGACTAGAGTGATGATTTGGTAAAGTGGGTCGTGGTAAAAAGAAATAGAAAAATTATGCGCCACCTGTTTTTGTTAGGAAAATATAACCATTTACAACACCTCCCCTCCTTAAAATAAAGATTTGAAGAAACTTTTTCTGATTAAAAAAAATTAGACTTATCCAATTAGGGCTCAAAAAAATGTACTTATTTTTAATGTAAATAAAAGAGATAAAATGAGTTTGATGCAGTTCAGATGGAGTCATCGGGTGGATGAGCTTTTAGGTCTTTGGCATTCCAAACAAGAAAGTTTTACCAATTGGAATCCGTGAGTTCATAAGTCCATGGTGACAGGACACGAGAAATAACATAGGGTCCTGAAAATTTAGGAGCTAGTCTAAAAGTAAAGTTTTTCGAAGCATCTGATAAAATGTAATTTTTCTTCCAGACTTTCTGATTTAACACAAAGTGATCATCTCGTCGACAAAGGTTGTATGCAAAATCTACAAAAACTAGCGGTAGGCTAATTTCATGTCTAAAAACTACAAAATTCGTAGTCAAGCCTGTAGTCTGATGTTTTGCCGATCGGATTGAACAACCAGCTTTAGCCAGGAATTTATCACAATGTCGCTGATCCTTGCTTACTTAACACGTAAGAATGGCCTTTAATAGGCGATGTACTCGCTTCACGGGATTCGCTTGAGGATGGTAATTGGCGGCATATCGAATTTCTATGCCATAGCATTTCAAAGTATCTCGAAAAGTTTTACTGCGGAACTGGGGACCATTATCAGCAATTAGTTTATTAGGTATCCCATATATTAGTATTACCTAATTCTTCAACCATTTCAAAATAGATGTAGTTTTAGCGAAACGAAGAGGAAAAAATAGGCAAAATTTGCTGAACAGATTACAAACAAAATATATATGAATGACCAGAGCTAGAGGGTGACACTGGACCAACAATATCAACACTGATGACCTGCCAAAGTCTGGAAACAGTTGTTGACGCTTAGTTTCAATACAGGTTCGGCATCTCTTAATATATCGTGAAACGCCACATTTGATTTGGGGCCAGTAATACTTCTGGGTGATGCGAGAGAGTGTTTTAAACACCTCTCAATGTCCACATATCGAAGGGCCGTGGTTTGAACGTATTATTTCTCACCGACGTTCTCCGAAAACCACGAGAAGCCATTCATCTTCGGGATTTACAAGAGACGGATATGGATGCCTAGCTGGTTTATACAACTTGCATTGTTTCACAAGGTGTTCTTTAATTGTATTAAAAGCTGATTCACAATTTTGGTCCCAATTAAATTTAATATCTTTTCTTGCGAGTGAGCTAAGAGGAGCTCAGGATCAACCAAAAGACCGGATGCGCTGACAACATAGCCCAAATAGTTGAGTTCTGGCTTACAAAAGACAAACTTTTCTATATTCAAAATTAAACCAGCACGGACAATACGGTTTGTTACTTCACGCAGGATTTGAACATGTTCCTCAAAGGAAGGCGCGCAAATAATGACATCGTCTAAATAGACAAATACAAATTCTTCCAATTCAATACCAATAACGCGATCAAAGAGCCGTTGCCACATAGCTGGTGCATTAGACAAGCCAAAGGGCATACGTATAAATTGATAGACCTCGAGGCGGAACGGTAAAAGCGGTAAGTGGTCTTGATTCCTCTGCAATAGGTATCTGCCAATAAGCTGATTTTATATCTAACGTGCTGATATATTTTGCGTTTCGTAATTTGTCTAGAATTACAGATACGTACGCGATTGGGTAGATCAAGAACAGTGACACGGTTCAGTGAACGATAATCAATACAAAATCGCGAACCACCTGTTTTCTTCTTAATCGTTACAATTGGCCACGACCATGGAGACACAGACGGTTCGAATTTTACTCTAAAAAAAATTAAATCAGGAAAAAAGCTCAATATTTCAGTGTATTTATTCACAATTAATTTAATATTCACTACAATCGCCAGCATGAACAAATCACCAATATGTGAAAAAACCTGTAAACTATGTCCATGAATACCTGAATAAAAAAATTAGAAGTGTCTGTAAACATATACACCTAATATGAACGATCGCCTAGGAAATAAAATAAAAACGTATCTAATAACATATACCATAGGACCATAGGAATTTGTTAAGCACCCTGTATTACATCTAATAATATTTAAATACTCTATATGTATTCACCTATAGCTGGAAAAATTCTTAAGTAAACAATATAAATAAAATAAACAGCCAAAGTCTCCAATATAAACTAACTAAATTACAACAAGCCCGGGCGCCAATTTATTAAATAAAAAAAAATGATGGGATAAAAAGGTATTTTATATTAATTTATTATTGTTATTTAACATAGAACGGAAGCTTTCACGGCTTTGGTCAATTAAGAAATCATGGTTCTTGGGATTTGACCGTGTCAAATTGGAATTACTATCCGACGTTTCGCCTTCGATTGCACGAGGCATCTTCAGGGATCTTTACTCCACGAGATCTGAACACTGAATGTAACTATTGTTATTTATTTTGGTTGGATACCAGGTTTGAAACGAAAACGGAAGTGTATTTGATTTTTTTTTACCGACGATTTTGTGGTCGTAATTTATTTAATAAAAATAGGTATATTAAATTTCCCTTTCACGCCACCTTACTACATATAGTGTTACAGTCAAATTAGAGAACTCCGGAAACGTTATCGATTTCTCAGCGAGGACTTTATAACTCGACCGTCAGATGGATTTGGTCATACTATTCGGATTTTACAAGGTCTATAGGGTTGAGCTGCCGTCGGCTAACTAGATGACTAGAGTGATGATTCGGTAGAGTGGGTCGGGGTAAAAAGAAATAGAAAAATTATGCGCCACCTGTTTTTTTTTAGGAAAATAGAACCCGTTACAGTTTTAAAATGACAACTGATCTAATAGAAGACTCCAGAAAAATAAGAACTGTTCAGATATAAGAGACCGTCCTTAATGAAATAGAAAAAAAACTCGGATACAAGTACCCCAAAAAATTGCATATCTACTAAATATTACACATGTACTGGTACGGAAAATTTTAAGAAAACAGCAACTTTATCGTTTTTACATACAACGTGTTCAAGTTCTTTTGCCTAGTAACTATGCTAAGCGAATTGTTTTCTGCATGTGTAGGATTTTTATCCCAGATGTTTCTCCCGTAATACAATCATGAACTTTCACAATAATTACCTATGGGCCATGGGCTGAAGACAATTCTTACACAATAATTGAGAGTCACTTTCAAGAGTAATTTTCTGTAAACGCGTGAGCCTCATTTTCTTATAGACTGAATGGCGCTCATAATCGATCATTCTTAAATACATTGTGCCTGAAGTTTTAAAAGATGTTCCATGTAAGATGGCGATATCATACTTTGGATTATTTGTGCGTGCGTATTTAAACCGAAGGTATGCAGATAGCTGGATTTGGCTCGATGGACTACAATCATGGACGCCTTGATCGCATGATAGACCAAAATCATGGACGTCTTGATCGCATGATATGAATTATTTCGATTTCTTTGGTTGAGATCACCTTAAATCGTTAGTGTATAAAAGGCCAGTTCAAAGTGAGAAGGATTTAAGAAATAGAATACAAGACTCCTGTGTTATCATAAGAATACCCCTGGTATTTCCAAGCGAGTCAATCAATCATGTTAATTTTATATAAAAGAAAGAAAGAAAGAAATCCTTTTATTTCTACAGACATAACAAATACAAAGAGAGAAAAAAATACATCTAAGAAATACGTCATTAAAAATGGTAGTCTGTTTTATAAAATTGTCAAGCTATGGTATCAACAAATATATAAACAAAGACATACATAAAAAAGAATACAGACAATATTTAGCTTAAGCAAAACATTAAAACACTTAATGAATATGAATATGCAGTTGCTACAATGAGATCAAGTCTACAATATAGTAACAACTCAACACACTAATTTCCAAAGTTCAACAACTCTGGGATAGAATAAGGTTCTACCAAACACAGATACTCTTTTAAGTTATAGAGAAATTTTCTTTTATCATCAACGATAGATTTAATGTTGCATGGTAGACTATTAAATAGTTTAATACTACTATACAATGTACCCTTTTCATACAAAGTTGTTCGATGTTTAGGGTAGTTATAATTTAGAGATCTAGTGCTGTAGCTGTGGTTCTTAACCAGCTCATTGAAAGTACCAGGATTGCTAGAGAGAAATTTCATACACTCATATATATATACACCACATATAGTCAAAATTTTGTTTTCTCGGAATACACCACGGCATGAGTCCTTAAAGCCCATCTTAAACCAAATTCTCATTATTCTCTTTTGACATCTAAATATTATATCCATATCTGACGTTCCTCCCCATATCACAATGCCAAACTTAGCCAAAGAGTGGAAATTAGCAAAGTAAACCGTCCTAAGGACATCTGAGTTAACACTTTTTGATAGAATTCTAAAAGCATATGTAACAGAAGAAAGTCTCCCTGAAAGGTATACGACATGGTGACTCCAGCTCAGTTTATGATTTATGACAACTCCCAGAAATTTAGTAGAGAATCCCAATTGAACTATCTCATTCTCCAGCATCAGAATAACCTTTATACTATTTTTATTAAATGAAGTTTAATTTTTTCTTTCTTATTTTACGCTGTAACAACATTAAATATTATCTTGTGAGCTACTATTCTTTAAATGGAACCTTTCATAAACAATATTTTCTCTGGTTTTATGGAAACATATGTACGAGTATATTATATACCTCTTTAAGTTTTTTTCCACAGCCATAACATGTTTGACTTTTTCCAATCAGGATAATTGCCTAAGACTCTTTAATTTTTTTTCGAGAGCATTTCATTTTACCAAAAAACACAAAAGAGAAACTTGTGTTTTTTTAGAATATGTCTAAAAATCGATCAAATTTTTAAAATAAACAGTGGGGTACCACAAATTTACTAAAACATAAATCGAAATGGTCGACCATCCGCACAGGCAGGTGACTCACTCGGTTTTCTTCTGGACGGAAAAACTAGTGCTTTAAACACCTATTTTACATACCAAATTTCAATAAAATACCTTAAGGAGTGTTGCAAGTAAATATTAACAGAAATCATTATTTTTTGAAAAAGTTTAATAGGATAAAGTGCTTTTCTCGAAAATGGTCCATTATATCAAAAAAACACACAAAACAACGTTTAAGTATTTTGAGTTGTTAATTGCGAAAACGCAATCAGTTTTCAAAATAGACAGTGGCATACCATACATTTATTGAAATAAAAATTGGAAAGGCTGCGTATGGCTCAATCGCATTTCTTAGTAGCATTTTAAATACTTATTTTACATACAAGTAAAATTTGTTTATATGAACATTTTTATATATTTCATTTTATATATAGTGTTTTATTTACTTACCTAAAAAATCTTCAAGTAAATCATCAAACATAGGATCAGCCTCAATTCTAGTAAGAGCATTTTTTATTGTGTCTTTTAATTCAGCCTCACCCTGTTTCTTATCTACATCATGATCAAGTTTTTGAGTTGAAGTTGATAATTCTGGAGTATTTAGAGCAGTGTTTATGTTTTTTGCTAGTGTTTCATGAAATGTCTTTTTCTCCAAGAGTTTCATTGACATAACCTGAAATAAAAAAATATACATATTTATATGATTCCTATTTAATTAAATAAAAAAGATTCGTGAAATAATCTCTATTCTATGGATAACTAACAATATTAGGTCGTTAATTAAATTAAAGGAGAACATCCATCGTAGATACTTAAAAATTAAAAAAAGAAACCCACAATATGAAGCTACCCCAATATTATAGACAATGATGAAGCTACACAAAATTATTAGAGAAGAAATAAAATACTTTATATATTATCAATTATCATTAGAAAGGAGTACCAAAGAGTTTTGTCAACAGTAGGTAAATTAAACCTTACTAGAAATAAAAACATTATTGAACTACCAGAACACTTACTCTATATTTCAAAATAAGGAAAAAGTTATATAGACAGGGGTGCATAAAATCTGTGTTTACAGACAAGATGTTAAAATGTTACAAACAAACAAAACTATGCTTTATTGTTGCAGAAAAATTGTTACAATTTTATGGACAAAGCGAAATTTACCTTAAAACAAAAAAAAACCAAAAGAATGAAAAACGAAATATTGATCGAAAAACAATCATTTTTCGATACGTCAATGCAAATACATAAATTTTAAATATAACATTCGTTATATTCGTAACATTGCCATAAAGCTATTAATAAATCCAGGTGACCTAGCAAAAGGAAATAAAAAATACATATGCGAGGTGAATAATTTCGATAACACTGAAATTAAAATTACGCGACCTTAAACTCTATTTTATTATCGTTATACAAGCAAAATATGTGAAGTTAAACAAAAAGTGTACTGAACTAATATAGTAATTAAAAGTGTATTAGAAAAAAAAGAAAATGTATAACTTTAATCCAATATGTAACAAAAATAATTAATGTTAACGGACTACCCGACAGTTCATTACTTATAAAATATTTTCAAATGCCTTGCAGCAACATGATTTAAGTAAACAAGAAAATAAAAAACATTTTAATGACATCATTCATTACAAAAATCAATAACGCAGTAAAAAGGTCTTTCAATGAGGTATGCTTTGGTTTTTTTTCGGAAAAGTGCAACATAGGGATTGTTTTTAAATGTTCTGGAACATGATTGTAAAGTTTTATGGCGTTGTAAATAATTGATTTTTTTATTAATTCTGTGGAAGGAATGGGAAGGTGTATGTCATGCCTAGAGTTTCTGGTAGGATATACGTGTTGTGGCCTGTCCGGGAATGTGCTTATATAGGAACTGTTAATATTTCATGTTTTTTGAAATGGTATTGGCAGTGCGCTCTATTATTTAGACCAAACAAATAGCGGATTGCTCTCTTTTGTAGCCTAATAATACTAAGAAATTGCTCGGTGGTACAGCAACCCCAAAAGGGAAGGCCATAGCGGAATTGGGATTCGAATAGAGAGAAATAAGTAAGTCTGGCAAAAGACACATCTAGTTCTTTTGAAACTGATTTGCAAAGCAGGTGGTAGAAAGTTTTTGAGTTAAGGTGTCAATATGCTTAGACCATTTTAGGTTGTTATTGATATTCAAACCCAGGAATTTAACCGACTTAACGTATTTAATATTGCTGTTAAGTAGTAGAAGTGGTTGTAAAGTCCCCTTATAAGATAAGGCCACCGTTTTATCCACATTGAAGCACAGCAGATTGGAATCCGACCAAGCCTTAATCATAAGATCGTTGGAAATATTAGAATATAAAGACGTATCAAAATCACTCCATGTTATGCTTGTGTCGTCAGCAAAGAGAGAGATTTTTTCATTAATTTTTAGATTAGTGATATCATGTGTTGTCAGCAAAGAGAGAAATTTTTCCATTAATTTTTAGGTTGGTGATATGATTGTATTCAATTTACAACCAGAATCCGAACCATTTGCCCTTACAAAATGTTGCCTATTCCGAGATAAGATTTAAACCAATTAAAAGAAATACTCCGGATTCCATAAAAATTCAACTTGCTTATCAAAATTTCATGACTAACATAGTCAAAGGCTTTTGCATAGTCACAAAAACTGAGGCGGCGGGGTGGTTGTTATTGAGGGATAAGTAGACGTCGCTAAGCAACGAAAACATGGCGTCATTGGTGCACTTGTTGGGTAAAAATCCAAATTGATTGATTGATTAAACTGATGTTTAAGGAGAAATGGCATAAGAGGATTCTTTAGTAACCTTTCAATGATTTTTGATAGCACTCGTAGTAGAGCAATTGGGCGATAATTGCAAGAGTTAGTTTCTTCGCCCCCCTTTGTAAAGAGGAATAATTATAGCTGTTTTAAGGCATTCAGGGAATATACCTTGTATAAGAGATTCATTTATTAGTGTTGTAAGGGCCTCTATGACTGGGAGCGACAGGTTCAGGAATATTTTAATTAATAGGCCATCAGTGCTACATGTAGATTTGCTTGTGATGTTATTCATTTCTTTCAATAGTTCCATGCTGCTAACAGGGCTTAAGAAAAGGCTATCAGCGACATTTTTCAATGGAGGAAGAAACGAAAGAGGGTCCAAACTTAGCGAGATACTAGAGGTAACATTTTTGCTTACATTAACAAAATAATCATTTAGGTCATTTGGCCTTGGCAAGATCTGAGTCACAGGGTTTGATTTGTTTCTGAGGTCATTGATAATGGACCAGGTTTCCTTTGGAATGTTTTTAGACTTTTTGTTAGTATATTTTTTTGCTGACTTGATTAGTTTAATATAGATCCTCCTATAATTAGAGATATAGTCGAGAATAAGAATGGAGTTGGTGTTTTTTTTTATATATAAGAGGGAACGCATATTTATAAGTTATCCGCTAACAAATGGACTTATTTAGTTACCGAGACGAAATCCCCATTTAGTGAAAGAATCAGTGTTCCTCCATGAGCTGAGTTAATTCTACCTATTGTGGAATATCATACTTTTTAGTTATTTACAACAAAATCGAATTCCTTCCTTATTCTCTTCTGTAACTTTTTCTAAACTTTCCTAAAACATAGAATATCTTGTAAAAAAATTATAATCTAAAATGTAACGCTTCAATATTACAAATAGTGGTCATCCTAGCGAGCAGGAGTAACATTCTGGATTTGTAGAAGCAATATTTGGCAGATTCTGAAATATTTTTACAGATGTTTTATCCCATCCAGTACCATTCTTGTTCTGTACCCTCACCTCTTTAACTCCTCAGTGTCCACAGGTTCAAATAGAAGGTATCTGGAACCTTGATATGATTAAGGAAAGATAAAGGATTGATTGTAGGAAGAACAATATTATTAGAAAGACTTTGAGTGTTAGAACAATAGTAGATATTATAATCATCAGCATTTAAGTTTGGCTTGTGAGGTGTTTTAGAATTTTTTATTGACTATATTCCAAATTTCCTTTTTTTTAATTTAGGCCAGGTCTAACTTGACAGTTGTAGGTTTAAGATGATATTTTTAACAATTGAACAAATAATTTTTCTAAATGTGATAATTACAAAATGACAATAACATAAGCGAAACATAACTGACGAACTAAGAGTTTTAAGTACCATGGCAACCAGACCTGGTCTATCTCTTAAACCTTTTTGGTGAATATGAGGGCTAATGTCCCACCGCGTCCTCTAACAGAGATATTTTATACATTCCTTACAGAAATACAAATAATTCCCAAAATTCTCCAATAATTCGAATTTTTCAAATTTAAATTTGAACTTTTTTTCACCGAAATAGACTGAAATTTGATTTAAAAAAGGTTTCTGAAGAACTAAAAGACTAATAAATAAATGAAAATAAATAGGGAATACCGTTGCCATAATATCCTTATTGTAAGCCAATCTGGGTATAAATTTCGATAAATCTATAACATTCGAGTGTCACGTAAAAAATATAGCACTCTAAAAAAATATATAAAATAAAACAGTTTTTAACATCAAACTAAAAATATATTTTGTGTGAGAGCTTGATTATTTCATACATACAAAAGTCTTGAGTGTGATGATGCTGGGAATTATACTTAACATGGAAAATTGCAAAAAAAACATTAATGATTGATTTTATAAACAATAAACAGAGTAATAAAAAGTCAACGAGAATATTTAAGCAGCAATTAGTCTAAATTTCTATCTAATTTTACAGTCATATTTACATACTAGGATACAAAATTTTCCTCCTGAAACATACAAGATATAAATTTTTTTATAGCAAAATTTTTTTATATTAAATTTGCACCTCTTCTAATTTGTTAGATTTTTATTATAAAAATAAACTAATTATTACTCTAGTAACATGATAGATTATCTAGACGTTAACTAAGTGTTCCATTGTGCAGATTCCTAGCATAAGTCCCTCTTGAATCTTCTTGGAATCAATAAAAACCCTTCAAATAGAAAAAAACAAAGAACATTAACTCCCTAGTTCCAAATCATTAGGTTCATAAATTGGTTAGTCAAAAACACTTAAAACTTGAAAAATAAAACCACCATTGAGTTGTCCGTCTGAACGCTTTCGAGTGTATCCACCCTGCCTGCTGCCCCTACTGTTTTTTTTTTGTCTCTCCGGTACCTCTTCTACTCTACCTAATTACAACGTAAATTGTGTAAAAATAGATGATAGGCTTTACTTACGCCCGGTTTCTCAACATTAAGCGCTATTGCATCGACAACTATCAGACTGATGAATATATACAACCAGTAACTTTTTATGAGTTTCTGAACGTCATCCTCTCAAACAAATTGTAGAAATAACAATGGAATAGATAGCTTAGTTAAAACAATAATCATAGATGGCACTACAACATTTTACAGATTTCGTGCTTACCACGTTTGCGATTTTAGCGAGTATATATATTTCTTTTAATATATATTTTTTTGTTTTGTGTGAATAAATTTAAACTGTAGCTATGGAGAGTACAAAAGTTAAACGTTCAAGAAACGTTAGTGATTTTGGAAAAGGATCTGTTCTTCGAAATCGTGCAAAGGTATTTACACATAATTGAGAACAAGAAAACAGATTCTGCGAATGTTAAAATTAAAAATGAAGCTTCAGTTACCAGTGAATTCGGCGCCAAAGCAGATCACTGACTGCAAAGCAACTGTATGCTTTATATGATGGCATGAAAAAAAGCAAGAAAGAATATAAATGATGATAAGTTTAGTAAATTTGCAGAAGCATATTTGCAATAGTTATTTGTGTATTTAAATAATTGATTGCCGCTTGAGAAAGAATGTTGTCTGGATTGTGCGCTGATCTTTGGAAAACGGCAATCACTATCGCATAATGATTAAATAATCATTATATTAATTTTACATCACGAAAAGAAAAATAACCTTAAATTGACACAATTTTAAATACAGCGTATAACGTCCCCAGCTCAATGAGCGAACGATCGTCATTTGTTTTCGGTTGACATGGCGACTATTAGCATGCTCGACAGGAAAAGTGTGAATTTTCTTTTCCAAGTACCCTTTAGAGCGCAATATAAGGAAGCTGCGGCATTCATCGATTTTGCAACTTCATTTGAATTTAGGAATTAGCTATTATGCGCGCAGGTGTAGAAAAGGAATATTTTATAGAAATGACATGTTTAAACAGTTTTAATTTATTTGTTTCAGAAAGAAGTTTATAAAACAGGTGGAGACTCATACTCATACAGATGCCATTGATACAAAAATTGTGTAGACTTTGTCAGTACAATTTAATCCATTATCAAACTTGTCCAACTTATCTTCATACTCTCTGGAGAAAGGTAATACCCATGTTTAGACTTCTTTAGTTTAGTAAATATAAGTACTTTTTTTTCTCGAAATACAGTATACTAGTTTTATACTTCGTTAATGTATTGGTAATGCATTATATATTAATATACCACTATATAAATGTAAAATAAAATATTTTTTTGCAAATTTGTTTGAAATATCAGTTTTATTTAATAAATTAGTTTGAGATGTGTTATGATTACGTATATATATATATATATATATATATATATATATATATATATATATATATATATATATATATATATATATATATATATATACATATATATATATATATATATATATATATATATATATATATATATATATATATATATTAAAAATAAAATATGTCCTGATATTGAACCTTGAGGTACATCATTTCTTTTCTAGAGCTAATGTTATTTCAGGTTTAGACATAATATTGCCGTCTACCATTTCAGTAATTTTGAGCAATAATAAATATTTCGAATATTGTATAACCATTTAATAAAATATTATGATTAACAGTGCCAAAAGCTTTGCATAAGTGTAAGGATACAATATAACACTTTTTATGAGTGATAATATCAATAACTGCAATCTCTGTATCCCTAGAGTTTCGAAATCTTGATAATTCATTGTAAACTACCTTTTCTAGATTTTTTTATAGAACTGGTAATACAGATATTGGCCTATAATTATTTGGAATAATGTTATTTCCTCCATTATATATTGGCGAAACCTAGATATTTCCATTTTTCTTGTTTTAAATAATATCTGTTTTACAAGATAAATGAATTAGATGTTTTAAAATTGAAATTAACTGAATTTTTACTGTTTCAATAATTTTTATAGAAATATTATCATAAAATTGTTATTTTACATTTTAGTGCTCTTATATAATGAACTGTAAACTATCAAACATTATCAAAAACAAAAAAAAATGATAAACCATTACTTATAATAGGTATTGTATTAAACTTACTGAAGATATGTTTTCACGCTCTGAGGCTGGAAGCTTTTCAAGAAATGGAGTTGTAAAAACTGGGCTTCCACATTTTCTTCGGAAAGGCGTTTTTGGACAACAGTGTTCATCCCCACTACGTATATTTCCTGGTAAAGTGTGCTCAGGAGTCGTTTCAATATCACTAGTATGACCATCAATGTCTTCGTTTTCATGCTGTGTTTCTGCGATAGAGGAAGCATAAGGAGACCTACAAGTAATAAATACTAATCAAATTGGGTGGCTCTGCTCCAGGTAACTGAAATAAATTTAAATAAAGAAACTGCCATTATATCAATTAGTCCCTTAATATAAAGTAAAAATTTATTTATTTACGCAGTGGTGTTTCACCACAGAAACTAGAAATGCACATATTATTATAGAAAACTAATTATTACAGAACGGAACTGAAACAGAGCTTTCAGATTATATCTGGGTGAACATACTATATTCACATCAAAAGTGTTTCGATAATACAATGCCACACATTATTAACGCACTACCTAAAATTACCTATAAATTTGATACAGTTTTTCTTTGGAACGAAAAGGATTTCAATAAACTTTTTTTTTAAATGGTAGCCTCATCCCTTAAACATGTAAGTGTGTCCAGAATTTTTTGCTTGATTTTATTTTTCCCATAACACAGGGGGTTGCAAAGACGTTGTCTTTCTTCTCACCTTTCTATGGAGTAAACCGAGTCTAGCAACTATTTCCAATTAAAACCAAGCTTCTATATAATAATCTTTATAAAATATAGGGCTATTTTATAAAGATTTTTTTTAATATCTTTACTTTTAGTTTTTCAAAAAGTATGTTTTATTAATTTTTGACTTATAACCTGGTGTATTAAACGTGTCGATGACTCGAATAAGGTGAAAATTTGGAAAAATATGTATAGGTAACAATTTAAAATGAAATAAACAAGACAGGAACACGTTCATTTTCACTGTATACCGGGTGTAATGTAGTAATATTATATTGTTATATAAAACATAAATGCCATAAAAACCAAACTTTGTAGTTGCATGTTTTTTTAACTTTTTCATTTTTATTCATTTTTACATTTTTATGTTTATCATTTATTAAAATACACCATTAAAATATACCATCTTATATTCGACGACCAAACGAGCGTTATGCCCAATGTAACATAATTCAAACCAATTTATTTAACGGAAGCTTTGTGAAGTTCAGAGGAGAAATTTTCTTGACAGCCTGAACGGATTTCGTTCCTGTACGTAGCGGTTCTTTAAACAGCAAAAAGTATATTAATGATACTTTATATAATAACATTTTATCCGAGCACGTTGTCCCATTCCCTCATTACACTGGCATTTTTGTTAATGCGCGATAATGAAAGGCCACAAGCGGCACACGTCATAAATTAATATTTACAAAATGTAAATATTTTATTTTAAGTATGCACCGCCGCGCCGATGTGATGACGTTATTATAAGATGAGGAAATTCGCGTTGTTTGCTGATCCTGTAGTGTGCATTTATTATTGTTATTTTAACCTGTAAATTTTTTAAAAAATATACTCATATGTTAAAAGGTTTAATAAAAACATCTTAAGTTTTTAAACAGCGTATTTCATTAAATAAGAGAAATAAAAATATGAGTGAAAAAGGATAATGTCAAACGTAAAACTATAATATATTTTGCATATGTGAAATATCATGACTGAGATCCCAAATGGTAGTATTTTAGGACAAAAATATAATATTACATTACACCTCGTAGGCTATGAAAACTAATGTGTTTCTGCCTTGCTGATTTCACTTAAAATTAATACCTCTATATGCTCACTCAAGTTACCGACATGTACAGATTTATAGTCCACTTTTTGAAAAACCTCGTATATCCTCTAACAGTAAAGATGTTAAAACAAACAAGAAAAGAAAATATTCTCAAAAATAGGGCTATAGCTTGGTTTTAATTGGAAAATGTAAGAGCTGGTTTGCTTTACAGGGACTTTCAAAACGTAAGGAAGAAAGACGTCGTTGAAACCCCATGTGTTATAGTAAACATAAAATTGAGCAAACAATCTTAGATACACTTACATACTCAAGGAAAAAAGTTTATTAAAATTAAATTTTTATTCCATGAGAAAATCAGTATCAAATATATAGATAATTATAGGTGATGCGTTATTAATGCGTAGAAGTATGTATTCTTAAACAGGGAGAGGGATTACTTATCGACCTGCCGATAGTTATTGATTTATCAATAGGTATTCCTACCTATCCATCACTGGATATCTATCGGCATTATTGCACACCTACCGACCCTTAACGATAACTATCAATATATCGATATCTTTTTAATTTAACTATTGTTATTGCATATGTCGCTGACGTATCGATATATCGGTAAAACGCCCATCCGTATACCTAAATGCCTGGTATAAGCTGTGACCTATTTCGAAATTTTTGTGAGGTCTTAATAATTCGTTTATTTAGCATCTGGCTAATAAATATAAATACAAATGTAAGTATAAACAATAACAAAGTCCATCCATTAAATTAAACGTGTAAAAATCAGCCAAATATAATGTTTATAAAATGAATAAATAACTTAATATTAAATGTTACAGTCAAATAAAAAATGTCAAATGTAAAAATAAAAGTTAAAAATAAAGATACATTGATCTAATACAATAAAATGAATTTAATTAATTAATTTATTTTTTTATTTATAAGAAGAAGCACACTACAGAATACAATTCTAAATGGTACTAAGGTATATAATAAATTACAAACACAATACATAATTAAATTAGTTGTAGATATAAAAATAACATAAAATAATCGGTAAATATAAAAAAGATTGAGTGCTACAATTAAAATAGGAACAAGTCACTGAGCTAGTAGCTTTGTCTTTAGAGTAGGCAAACTTAATTGACAAATATCAAAATTGGAATAATGTCTATTATAATTATTCAAGATACGGTGCATGAATGCTATAAAACCATAGTTTGTGTGATGCCATGGCTCATAGAATAAGCGTTGTTGTCTTGTGTTTCTTTGAAGGGTAAGGATTAAAACTGATCCCGTAAGAGAAATACAATCAACCATCCCATTCAATAATTTATACAAGAAAACCAACATGGCTTCTCTTCTTCGGACATTCAAGGCTCTTTAGACCACAAAGTAGAAGTCTGGTACAGTATGGTATATCCTGGTATGGGAAGTGGTTTTTAGATAGTAAATATTTGGCAAATCTCTTCTGAACTCTTTCCAATCTCTCAACATTACATCTATATGATGGGTACCAAACAATAGAACAGTACTCCAAGACACTCCTTACAAGACTATTATACAGGCACAGTATAGCCTTGGTGTCACCTATATATTTAGTATGTCGTTTTATGAAACCCAGCAAACGCAAGACCTTTAGTGTTATTTGCTCAACATGTAGATTAAAAGTTAGGGACCTGTCAAAGATAACTCCAAGATCATTTATAGAGGTTGCTGCCGGTAGCAAGCTTTCCCCTACTAAATACTTCAGCTCAATGAGATTGGGACTTCGTGAAAATCTTACTACTTTGCACTTTCCAATGTTCAGTTCCAAATAACTTCGATCACACCAAACCACATATCTGTTGATATCTTGTTGTTAAGTCGCTGCAATCTGGAGACGACATTATAAAATTTCAGATCATCAGCATACATGAGGCAATTTGAATAGTTGAAACACGACACAACATAATTTATAAACAATAGAAACAGGACTAGACCAACATGTGATCCCTGAGGAACACCAGATGTTACTGTCACCTCTCTTGAAACCGCTCCAATAATCACCACTCGCTGTTTTCGATGCAATGCCAATATCAGATAGTTTTTTGAGCAGTAATGAATGGCAGACACTGTCAAAAGCTTTAGATACATCGGTATATATTACATCGACCTGCTTACCCGATTCGAGTGATGTTACCAAGAACTCCTGAAGTATCCCCAAATTGGTTGCTGTAGATCGACCCTTATAAAATCCATGTTGCTGATGGCTCATATAAACTTTGTAGGAGTTAAAAATTTCATCAGATATTATTGATTCAAAAAGCTTTGGTATTACTGATAAAATACAGACGCCTCGGTAGTTGGTAACATCTGATCGATTGCAGGACTTGTATATCGGTACAAGGTTCGAAACCTTCCATACAGCAGGAAAAAGCCCTAGATCAAGTGCCTTTTCAAAAAGAACAGTCATTGGCTGAGAAAAAGAAACGCAGTTCTTCAACAACACAGGTGGCACTCCATCAAGTCCAGCGCTCTTGGATTGATCAAGGCACTTTAGTCTACTTACGATGTCGTCAGCACTAAAACTGTGTAAAACTAATCCAGTTCCAAACTCAACTGCACCTTCTCCAAAAAAAACTCTACTATGATCCTTGTAAGATGCCTGAAAATATGACGCAAAGGCAGTCGCAATGTCTTCAGGTTGGTCGAAAATAGTGTCACCAAGCCTCATTAAACCTTACAATCCCGAATCCTTCTTAAAGTTTTTTTACATGCCCAGAAATGCTTAACATTCTCAGGTATTAGATTTTCTGTGTTACAGACGAATAATAAATAACACATGTCTGTTTAACCTCACGTCGAGCTTCTGAGTAAGTAATATAATCTCTCTCTTGTCCACTTCACACAGTTTGTTTTTATGAGCTATCAGTTTCCGCAACGTGCCACTAAACCATTTTGAATACTTTTCACTTCTAATAGTTTTCTTTGGTACATATTTATCAATCCCTTCAAAAACCCTCTCATAAAAAATCTCAGTGATGGTATCAATATCGGTTCTCCTGCTTAAAAAAGACCAGTTCATAAAAAGCATTAAGCGCACCAAAGTCCGCTTTAAAGAATTGGTAGACATTAACGATTGTACAGTTTCTAAGCACCGGCATACATCCAAGGTTAACAGACATTTCCAGAAGAGGATGATGGGTGTTCAGGACAATCAAAGGTTGGTCACATAATTGTACAAACGTTGCATTAAACTCGTCAGAGAAAATCAAGTCCAATAGTCCATTCACGTTGTTTACGTGGTTAACCTGCTGAAACTCCAAGTAAAACATACAGTCAATTAAAAGTTCAGCGGTCTGCAATGAAATATCTTGGAGAATCAATATATTGTCCTCGAATTTCCAAGTTACATTGGGAAAGGTGAAGTCACCGCATATAATAAACTTGGATGTGTCATATCTATTTCTAAGATTTTCAGTGGTATCACAAAATTTTTGGTATGCTTCTAGATTGGACGAAGCAGGGAAATAAACACAGCACACAAGGTTCAATCTAGTCGATTGCAAACGCATCCATACATCATCATAACCAGGAACTACATTGGTACGAATCACAGAGGAAGTAAGCGTATTCAAAACTGCCACCAATACACCTCCACCGCGCTGATAATTCAATACATCGTGGCATCTGTCTCGTCGAAAAACTGTGGACGACACAGAAAAAAAATCGGAGTCCAAAAGGTCTTTATTTAGCCACGTTTCTGTCAATGCAATCGATGGAGCTCATTAATAGCTCGTCACTTTTCGTCCTAAGTCCCCTGACATTTTGATAATAAAGAAAAATATTTACATTATCTCGAGGTGGCGGGACATGGTCGGCGCTCACTGAAAATGCGCAGACCTGTCGGCGTCACACCATTGTTATGGCACATATCCCCGTCATTGCCATGGTTTGGGATCGCTGGAATGTTGCAGGGCTCTTCCACTGCAGTCAGTGTTGAGGTCCTGTCACACTCGCTCATTATAGTGGAAATAATGCTCGCTACCTCATACTTATCAGAATCAGAATGTAGCATTCTACCCTCTCAGAGCATATTTAGAGGCAGAAAATGCGCATCACTGGACTTTGTAATATGCGACGACAGTAAATTGGTTTGGTGTGTAATAATCCTATTTAAGATGGCCTCCCCAAATGCATTGAGGGACCTATCAAAACTAAGTTTGTGTTTTCGCATGTATTTAAGAGTGACTGCATGCTAAGGTTGTTAATAGGTTTCCCTTTTATTGCATTTTCGGAACTCAGAAATACAATGACATAGTCACCTCCAGAAAAACCCTTCAAAAGGGTAGCACAGTGGTAAGTGATATCTTCAAACAGTGGTCGTTTTAGTCTTTGACAATTGATATCCAATTTATGTCTTGACTGCCTTCTAATAAGAGAGGTTAATCCCCTAACATTCTCGTCACCAACAATGAGAATGTTTCTAAATGGAAGGGCCTTAGAAGTGGCTGCAAATTGCTAGATAAATTTGATAACATATGAACTGGATTCATTTCGGATTTTCCATTGACGGTCCCAGTCCCAAAACTGGAGATGTTAATTTTTCTTTTAACATGAATATTTCACTGTGAGCCTTTTTAAGATCCCTAACAGACAATTCGTTTTTAGCCGACAAGGTTCCAACACTCGTAAGAAGATTAGTTTTTAGCCTATTTAATTCATTGAGTTCTAAACTCAAAGAACTGTTTTTTTCTTTTGTATGATCAATTTGATCAACTAGCTCTTTGTTTCTCCCATCATTTTGAGAATATCTTTATTAAGATTTGAAATTTCCTTCTTTAATTCTATATCTATTGTTTGTTCCGAAACTTGTTCCGCCGAGAACACAGAGTCCTGAAAATCCTGCGTACCCCTCTTCAATCTCTTTATGTAACCATCCTTACTTCTCACTTCCGTAGTAAGCCTGTCAATTTCGCCACGCAACTCACATTCAATTTGGTCCTTCCGCTTCTGTAATTTAGCTATATGGTTTTTCCATCTTTTTACATTCCTGTTTAGACTTATCAAGAACTTCTAGTGCCCTCTGTAATTTTGGAACATTACTTAATAAGCGTTTACAATCGGAGCAACAGAAGATTGTGTTTCTCTGGACTACAGCGATAGAGTGACATTCTGTTGTTGTAACATTGGCACAACTCTTACAGGAGGTCAATTTACCAGAGTCACAATTTGCACTAAATATCTCATTATCTTGGGGTCGGGCCTTAAGAATGCAATGACATTTACAATTTGAGCAAATAAGATTAGCCATAATCTGTTTAGTGGTAATTACTTTGAAAGTGAATCAAAAGGTATACTATGACGTCATATAACCTTAAAACGAAAATGGCAGCACTGGATCATCGATTTTACTGCTTGGCTGGTTGGCAACACTGATGCAAACTTGACGAAATGAAATAGCAACGTTGGATTATTGATTTTAACGCTTAACAGGTTGGCCACACTAATGCAAAATTGAAAAGAGAAGGAATCAGTCCAAAGTTCGGTATGAGAAAACGCGAAATTTTTCGGAGGCAAACAAAGGCAGAGTAAACATAAAGTGATAATTAATAACAGTTCAAAACAAACATTGCACAGTAGAGAATACAGTTTTCAAAACGAGACGAATTATTTCTACAGTTTTATTTGAAAAAAATAACAAAAATCACGTACTAAACGTAAACACAAAACAACCAAATATGTAACAAAAACCAAAAGGAAAAAAAAATCAATAAAAACAAAGAATATACAAATTTCAAAACAAACAACAAAGATATGTAATACTTACATTTTTTATATCTACAGGTAGGGAATTAAAAATAAGTAAACCTTTATGATACCAGAATTTTCAGAACTTTTTTTGTTTTTAGTTACGTAAAAGTTTTCTTTATACCTCTTTGGATGTGAATGAACCGTTTTATTAGTAACTAATCTTTCTGTTAAGTATTCAGATGTCATGTCATTTTTAACTTTGTATACGAGTACCATGGTCTGATACTTTAAAAACTTTTCAACAGGGAGCCAATTTGGTTTTTCCAACATTTGTTTTATAATTGTGTCCCTTTTTTCCCGTAAAATTATATGCATGGCTCTATTTTGTAGTTTTTGAAACCTGCTGATCTCATTCTTGTTTGCTAACAAAAGTACTGATGAACTAAATATTCGATGAGGTAAGGCCAAGGTATTATAAACAGTCATTTTTGCCCATTGCGTCAATTATATACAAAATATGTTCTTTAAAATCTCTACTCTTACAGGAATCTATTCAAACTTTAAATTTTCCTGCTGAAAGTCTTTTTGTACCTTATTGTTACCTATTAGCATAAATTTTGTTTTCTGTGTATTCGGCTTGAGTGTATTTTGAAAAAAATATATTAAGGTATTATCAGTGAACAAACAGACTGAACAACTTTTAATCACTATATCAATATCATTGATATAACCAGCATATTTATTGGACTCAAATTATCTGCCCTGGGACAACTGTAGACATCTTTAAGAGATACAGGACTTTACCTATTTCTAGAGAAGAGTTTACTAAATGGCGAAGTGGCTTTTCAATACTAAAATAAGTGTTTTTTTATAAAATCAGGTATATTATTAGGACTACCTTTGTTAGGCAGGGAAATTACAATATCCTGCGATCTTTAAATCTGACCAATTGAAATGAACTAAATTCGGTTACTACACGATTTATATTTAAGACTGGCTCTATCCCTACATTAGTTTTATTAATTACTATTTACAATAGCCTTAGGATTTTTAATTATTTTGATTTTAATTTCTACCTTTTTAATATATCCCTTATTACCTTTTTTCAATGTTTTTTAACCAATTCACCTAAAGTTTCCCACATTTTCTTAGGATTATTTTTTGTCAGATGAATCCTATTATAATAATAATTTTTCTTTTTTTCTGTAATGACTGACACAACTTTATTTCTAAGCTTTTTGTATTCTGTAACTGTTGTCTCTGTTATTAATTGCCTGTTCTAACCTTTCATTATACCATTTTTTGTAATTAGCTCTTATCACATTTTCTTTCCTTGGTGCAACCTGGTTTAAGGCCCATATTATATTGTTATCTTCATATTTTTTATCAATGTCTACATTTCCCCAATATTTCCAATCAATTCTCATCAGTCTGTTATTCACCTCCCATAATCTATTCTACCCCTTGTACTTATAGTTAAATCAATTATCACGCCATACTGAATATTTACATTAACAATCAAATGATCACTAATACATGGCGTTTCCGATACTGAGATGTGTAAAATATCCGCATTATTTGTTAAAACTAAGTCATTAATACTTCCCACTGTATTAGTTGGGTGCGTAAATGTTTCAACTGTTTGTTGAAAGCCTACATCGCTAAGAATGTTTTTGAGATTTACTGAATAAGTGCTATTAGACAACCAATCTATATAAAAATCACCCACAATTATAACTAGATGCATGTTATCTGACAATTCCTCACACTTTTGGGCAAAAAAATCTAAACTTTGCATTTGGAGAATAATACAAACAGCCAAATATATGTCTGAGCTGTCGCTCTCTACCCTAATAATTCTATATACTACTATTTCTATTTCAAAATTGCTAATATTTTCTGTAAGTCTAGTTTTGGTTAAATAAACATCTATTGGACACATTTACAATAAGATCATGAAATTGATCAAATTTAGACAGCAAGCTTTGTGAACTCTTTAATATTAAGAAATTCCTAAAAAATATCCATTGCTTACAGAATTATTAGCATTATTACTTAAATGTAATTAAAAATGTTTTGGTTTTAATTTTTGTATCTATATATTCTTTCATTCGCCAATGAACACAGGTCGGGTATAAATACCTGCACTCTGATCATCAGAGTTCATTCAGTGTTTTAATCTAACAAGATGTAAGATATGAATTAGTTTGCTTCATATTTGCATGTATAATTTTGAACAGTTTATGAGGTCACCTATTTCTCTTCTTTCACTGATCTTTCAACATCTAATTGTGTATCTTCTCTGGGCATTTTCCAACTCAAGAATATTCAATATTAAAATAGTAAGGGTTTCATAAGGTGTGACAGTACTCGATTTTTGGTCAAAAATCAAGGATCATAGTGGGATAAAATGGTTAGATTTTGGTAAAAATCCAATACGACGGAAGAAAATGGCAGCGTTGCAAACTATAAAAAAAATCAATATGATGAACTTCAAAATTTGCACATAAATGTTCATATCATTTCATTATGACTAAGTATATGGCGGCCAAGCAACGTTAAAAGCGTTGAACTGCCAGTATGATCTCGGTCCAGGACTGCTGTGACACTCTGGAAAGACTGGCAATGATAAAAAGAGTAGAACTCATTTGGGTTCCTAGTCAATGTGGAATAACAGGAAACGAGAAAGCGGATGAGCTAGCTAAGCTTGGAGCCAACTTACCACCCATAGGACCTGAACCATAAATGATTGGGCATTTCAGACTCTTTCTAGGGAGTAGCTCTCCTATAACAAAGGAATGCAGACCAAAGATTTCGTCGCGGGACCTGATAAGGCCAAAATGGCCTGGTTGCCTACTAGAAGTAAGCGAACCATTAGCTCTCCTACAGGGGTGCTAACAGGTCACTGCCATTTAAGGAGACACCTAGCACTGCTATGAATAGAAGAGGATTCGACCAGCATCGCATGCGTTGAGGTGGAGGAAACTCCACTACACTATTTACGTAGGTGCGAAGCTGAGCCAGACTGCGGCAAGACATTTTTTGAGGTTCGGTGCTGCAAAGGGAAGTTATTAAGGACCTATCTTGGAAGGGCATCCTGGCCTATATTAATAGGTCTGAAAGGTTCAAGGACGCTGGGGCGGTAGTATAAGTGGTTGGGGGGTGAGATCTTGGGGTAAGCCGTAAGGGCCAGATTTGGCCTACCGGCAAAATCAAAAAAATCGGAATTTACCGATAATGCTACTAATGAACTGTTGTTGTGGGGATAAAAAAGCAAAACTAGTACAGGGGATCATTGCTTTACCACAAAAATTTTTGAGAATTTACAGCAATTAACGAATCTTTCTTCTTCCAATTCATAAAGGGAGCAACACTGGAGATTTATCCACACTTCAATATTATTGAAAAACTCATTAAGAATAGAATGTTGTTCGTCCTGAATCGCCAAGGAGTTTTAACCAGTGCTACACACAGCTACAGCCACTGGTGGAGATAAAGGGGATATATCCCCTCAAGACTTTTTGAGTATAGCAAAATTTTAAAAAATCTTTTTAATTTTTTCTTTTGGTAAAATTTTTACTATGAAAATAGTTTTGCAATATCTGTTTACTCTGATATTTTTCCATAATCTCTTTAGTTAATGTACATTAACAACTTGCAACCGTGCTGAAAAATAATTATCCCCCCCCTCCCCAAGCGCTAACTCTGGCTACCTTACTGGTTCTAACTGGTGAACAGTTTGGGTTTCAACCAACAAGAGTATGAGTGATGCCATATTTGCATTTTTGGAAAAGCTTTACCAAAGCCTTAACATCTGTGACTTATCTAAAGCTTTCTAACATTGTGAACCACAAAAAAATTGCTACTTGTGCTTGAAAAATATGGCTTTAAGGGCACATTGCTAGAATGGTTTAAGTCATATCTGGAAGAACGTAAAAGGGTAGTTTATATTAGAAATCTTAGGCCCGAGGCGGAGAGGATACCATCTGGTGTGCCTCAAGGCTCTGTATTTGGACCTCTTCTCTTTATTCTGTATATCAATCTGGCATTTCAGGACATCCAGGGAAAATTCACACACCCTGTTGATGGCACCGCTATCCTGTGGCACAATATTGATAAAGAGCCGCTGTTTTGGCGGATTTCTGCAAGGGTTAAAGAATGGTGTAACAGCAAGTGTCTGAGTTTAAGTTAAATTTTGCATCGTTGGTTTTGGCTGTGAAATCAACCATTTGAGTCCAAATCTCCAATGTTGCTCCCTTTATGAATTGGAAGAAGAAAGACTCATTAATTGCTGTCGCCAAGGATTTTACATCATGGTCCGGTAAATTCTCAAAAATTTTTGTGGTAAAGCAATAATCGCCTGTACTAGTTTTGCATTTTTATCCCCACAACAACAGTTCATTAGTAACATTATCGGTAAATTCCGATTTTTTTGATTTTGCCGGTAGGTCAAATCTGGCCCTTGCGGTTTACCCCAAGATCTCACCCCCCCAACCATTTATACTACCGCCCCAGCATCCTTGAACCTTCCAGACCTATTAATATAGGCCAGGATGCCCTTCCAAGATAGGTCCTTAATAACTTCCCTTTGCAGCACCGAACCTCGAAAAAAGTGTCTATACAACAAAAAATTTCTGAACCTTAACATAAATTCCGATCTCAAGTTTATTTCCCATATTTCAGATCTGTACCATTGCTTCAGAGCTTAGGCCTTCAATGGATAGGGAAGTTTAGTTTGTATGAGTGGACTCACGTCTCGGGTACGGTATTGCCTTTTGAGGTCTCTGTGGTCTAGGGCTATTTAATTCTGTCTTCCTATGCAGAAGAAGGCCGTGGGATTGATATCTAGGGCTAATTCTTGTGATTTCTGCAAACCACCTTTCATCTCCAGAAAGATCCTAACTTTGCCATCACCATTGGCCTGCTTTTCAAAAACAGGGGAAATCTTGGTGAACTAGCTAATGTTTTTCAAATTAAAAAATATGTTGTTTATTTTATATTCGTCTGCTTTGACCAAAAAAATCAATTTTTTATGAAAGCAAAAAGATATTAAATCATTTGCCTACTGAAATGAAAAATGCACTATCGAATGTTATTCCCAAGTCGCTAACCTCTCATAAGGTTGGAAGAGCAGATCTATCAATATGATATGTAACAAAAATCAAGTCCCTATTATGATTAAAGCTAATAACACTCGGCTGGGTTCAAATCCATATCGTTATTTTCTCAGTAGCGCACAAACCTATCAAGATTAAAACAAGAGAATATAATTCTCAGAGTGTCTGCACACTGTTTCTGTCTTATGGACTGTCTATAACTCATATAAAAGAGAACAGTTTAGATAGTGTCTTTTGCAGTTTTAGACCAATTAAAACCAGAAATGTCATGATAGCAACCTCTGACCATAATGCTCAAGTTGTATAGGTCACAGCCCAAATGAATGGCAACAAAATGTCTGATTTTACTATAAATACAGTCAGAACCAATATAATAATTTTGAGTTATATTTATCTTAAAGAAAATTGGCTAGATGTTTATACCGAGGAAAATATTGATTTAAAATATAACAACTTTTATAGTTTTTTCATTATTACTATAATATCTGCTTAGCATTAATAGTAGAGTAAGAGTTCTGAGGAGTGGAGAAAACTGGGTTACTCAAGGGTTAGAGATTCCAAGAATATTCTTATATTATGTTACGAGTGGAAACGTACAACAATAATCCAACATAAGAAAATAGAGATTTGAATAACAAATATAAAAAAACCTATGGTAAAATACTCACTGAGACTAAAAAATATAATAGATTATTCTGATAACTACAATAAGACTGTTTAGGACATTAATTTGGAAACAGGTAGGAAAAAACAAACTAAACAGCGCCTTCAATAAATATGCTGTAAATGTAACTAAAAGTTTGCCTGCAATACAGAGATTTTAAAATATTTAGGACTCATGGTCCATCATGGTTCCACAACCATGTAGAACCAGGTTCAGCACTTTTAGTATAGAAATTATATCTTAGTGTCTGTCTACTTGAACCTCTTGTAGGAAAAGTCTGTCCATGAATAATGCTCGAATACTAAATGTGGTTGAACTGGTTCTAAATGATATCATCGAACAGCAAGGAGGAAAGAAAGATCAGGGAAGGCTGAAAGTAAAACTTACTCTTGGATAGATGCACTGCAAGACTCGAGCCAAAACGTGGCAGGAAAATGGCGGCCTGGTCCAACTTCACCACCAAAAATCCTCTCTCAGAGAGATTACTTGGAGGTTACAAAATATTATAAAATTCACAAATACAAAACCCCAAGTAAATTATTACGAAGCTGAGGAGAAATCCCACTAACGGATTTCCAAGAAAAACAAGAATTTACTCAACTCGGATGCCGAACTATCATTGGTTAGATTGCCCCAGGTGACATCAGTGTTGTCAAGAGGAACTCGGAATGATTTAAATTAGGGATCGCAGGGCAAGAAAAACAATCACTGATTGGTTTATAATTCAAACGGCAACCAACTGAGAATAAACTTGGCAACAGTTGGGATCTTAGCATGCGCCTACTGAATGAGGGCATATCGGATGCAGCGAGTGACAGCGCATAGGAAGTGACACGTCCCATAGCCCTAAATTATACCGTGAACTAGGCAAAACGAATAGTAAACAAACATCTATCTTACAGCTTCCAAAATTTAGATAATTATAATAATAGTTGATAAGGCTATCCCGAAAAATCAACTTACATCTTAAACAGAGAACAAAGCTATCGGTAATTAATTTCAAATGGGGAAGTGGAAAAACTCTGACAACAAAAAGGTACCTAGGCTTAATTTAATTAAAATTTCCCAACAATACAATATAAATAAATTTGTTATTTTACCATTAAAAGAGATTTACTCATAACGAAATATTTTAGGCAATTCACAGAAGACAAAAAAAAATGGTCGAGTAATAATTCAGGACATAAAAGGGTCTAAATACTCATGCAATCAGGAGAAAATGATTGAAAAAAGAAATATTTAAGGAAGGTTTTCCAAACACTACACAGAACCGATTTAGTTATACCAATATGCAACTGCTACCTAATCCAAGAAAAAAAGGTATGAATATTGATTTTATATCGAGAAATTTTATGTGTTTGTAGGCCAAAGTGTTAGATATCCAGGGCCAAAAGGATACAGTTAAAATAGGGTAAATTTTAAAAAGTAATAAGCATGTATTGACCTAAAAACAATCTTATATATATCTAAAACAGAAATATTTATCAAAGTAACCGTGCTTCAAAAACATAAATTCCTACATATGAGAATTAAAACAAAATATCGACCTTACATGCAAAAAAAATTTGGTGCATTAATTGTCTGTATTTTATTACCTACAGCAACAGAAAAGATATGTTTGGACTCAAAAATAGAGGTTTGAAGTCAAAAATGCAGCATCCTGGCAAGATTATTGAAAGGCCAAAATTTGCATAAAGGAGGCAAAACAGGTTTTCAAGACTGCGAAAATTAAATTCTTATTTACTCTGTAATATTAAGAAATAAATATCTTTAGATGTTATTTGGGTTTCGTTTTTTAAATAATTATAATTTTAATTGATAAATGATATTGTATGAATCTAGGCATCGCCATCCCATGTAACAACGTTCGTTAAACTTGCAGTAAAACGTTTCTTTAGAACGGGGTGGTGAACTTCTTTAGTTTAAGAATACTGATAGTTGTTGATAATAGGTGGCGATATACATACCGATTAATCATTATAATATAATCCGGTATAACAAATGAAATCTTCGCTTGAGATATAGGTAATCTAACTAAACTATAAAACCAATATATAATTTAAATAAAGCGAACATATCAATTATTAAAAATTAACACTAAAATAGTACATTATAAATGTTAAACTTAAAGATTAAACTATATAACGAAATTAGAGTGTTACACCTTGGATAGACTATAATAGACGAATCTAACATGACGGACGCGAAAGCAGGCGTTAAACATCGGTCCGACAAAAATCAACAAAATAAGCGCTCGATTTGCGTTCACTGCAAAAAATCAGTGGTAAATGTGAGTAGGTGTAAAAATTAAAAAAAAATTTCACCCTTAATATTCACATGTGGTTAAAAGTGAAGTTATCTGTATAGCCATTGAAGAAACAAACTCCTCTGCGGAAATACATTTCCATAAACGGAAAGTAAGTATAAAGCATTGTATAAAATCTGTGAACCCTTAAAAGATAAAATTAGCTACATGGTAAATAATGTTTTCGTTTCTGGGGAAAAAACAGTCGAAAATCATATCCAAAGCTATTTCGAGAACTCTACGAAAATCAGAAACAAATAAAAAGAAATGTGAAGTTAGCACTAAATTGTTCGACATCTTCGCCGACCGCCGATTTGGAGGAAAAACTACTGTGCACATTACAATCCGGCCCGGTTGTTCAACCGAACAAAAGTCCCGAAATCGACACGCCCGTTAACACGGAACATAACCCTGAATACGCCAATAACCAACAAAAAGACCAGGACCGTATAGCCCAGACAGCTTAAGGCCGTTAAACTGAAGAGGAAGGAAGGAACAAAAAGCCCAAGATGAAAAAACTTAGGGATGGGCTACTGTAAACAGAAAAAGAAACAAAAATAATCAGCCCCAAAAGTTCAGCCTCAAGCTCAAATCAAACTGAAAATCTTCTTCAAATGGCCTAAAAAATGTACTGGGTTTTCATCACGGGTTGTCAAAAAAGTTGTGTGCAACCGGCTGTCAGTCTTTATCAAACAAAGTACTTGTTCTTGAAATAATTATAAATGAATTAAATTGTAGTTGTTTCTGCTTAACAGAGCATTGGCTTCATCCTGACTACATTGAGAGTGCAGTGCCTCAGATATTTGCAGGTCAGTGAAATCTCATGGGGGTGTAGGGGTTTAAATTACAATGTTGAATTTGCTAATCTAAACATCTCAATATTTTTAGTGAAACAGCATTGTGAAGTATCTGGCATTTTCATCAAGGATATTGATTTACAACTGATCACTGTATACAGATCACCTAATGGTGATTTAAAGATTTTTTTGAATATATCTCCCATGTCTCAAATCAAATAAATTTTTCAAAGCATGTAATTATAATGGGTGATTTTAATGTACACTTCAATAAAATGAACGATCCAAAAACACTGGATCTATTAAATTTCTTTGGCTTATATGGCCTTGAGCAGACCTTTGACTTCCCAACTACGGACCTGGCATGCCTCAATAATGTCTTTTCTAACATAAATTCCAACATGTGCAAATCTACCACTGTTCATATTAATCATTAGTCGAATCATGATAATGGAATTTTATTTTCATATTATAGTATGCATGATAAAAAAACTCTGGTGTCATAATTAACTAGACCCAGCAAAAATAAGGGACTTTTCAGGGCTCTCAATTGGGAATTTGTTTCTGATATGTCCATCAGTGTCAACACCCAATTTGAACTGTTCATAACTACCCCTCAGAAACAAACATCCAAATCTAGTTCTCAGGTAACCTGAGAGACATGCCTGATAGACTTATAACACTTATAGAAATAAACAAAAAGTATAGAAATAAACGAAAAGTATAGAAATAAACAAAAGTATCCCCCAATAGTAAGTCACGAAATGGATAATAAAATTTGACCGCTCATTGGTAATTTGCCAAATTCACGACTTAACTATCAGGAATATCTAACAAATTTATCACTGAACCAATGAGTTCCAAGAAATTACATTTCTATAGGTCAGGCAAGCAATCAGCAATTCCAGCAATATCAAAAATCAAGACTGCTACGAAATAAACCCTAAAATAATTAAAACTCTAAAAAATCTAATTGTTTATCCACTTACTGAATCAATGCATTAATCACCACATTTTTCCTGACATTTTGAAGATTGGTAAAGTGATACCCATTTTTAAAAATAAAGGTTCAGTTGATGATACTAAGAGCTACCACCCTATTCCTATCCTACCAGCATTCTGCAAGATCCTTGAATCTCTCACTAAAACTACAAATTAATACCTATTTTGGAACTAATAACATTTTTCAAAAATTTCAATTTGGCTTCCGTCAGCGAAAATCAACTATTCTAGCGATCGGCTAACAAAAATACATCCTTTTGGGACTTGACACACATGCCTCATTTTTCGACCTGACATAGGCATTCGACTGTGTGTCTCAGGATATACGTGTAGCCAAATTGGGCCACTAGCGTGGGTAGACGCACTAATCCACTCTTACCTATCTGACAGGTTACAATATGTTAGCTGCAATAGGAATACCCCTTCTAAACTCAATATAAAGTCCGGGTTCCTCAAAACTCACTAGTGGCGCCTATCTTATTATTCAAGCTATGTTTGCAGGTGATACATGCTATTTTAACTTTCATCCATCAATACCCATTCAGGGCACTATAGCTGATAGCCAAACTTCAAGATTAGTTTTCAGCCAATCAGTTGAGTTTAAACAATAGCAAAACCCAGGCCGTCACTTTTAGTCTTCAAAGACAAGCAGATGACGCACCCCATAGTCCTAATGACACCTTCCTGGGTGTTTCCTTAGATTCCAGGATATCATGGGAAAACCATATTGCATTGCTAAGTTCAAGGCTATGCACTACAGTGTTTCTTATTCACAGCCTCTCAAGAGTTATCACTCGAGATGTGATGGTGTTGGCCTCATCATGGACACTTTGTTTCTGTGATTTCCTATGTCATATTAAATTGGGGTCACTAAGTTCATAGTACTAGAATTTTCCGACTCCAGAGAAGATGTGTGAGGGTTATGATGGGTCTCAGATACAGGGCTGCTTTTGCCAGTGTTTTGTTAACCTGAAAATTCCTTTGGGTTTTTATCTTGCAACGTCTGCTTTAAATAAAGTCAAACCTCCCTACTTTTCTCTGCCACGAAAACCTTTACTATTCCCCCAATAAGAACCTGATTCCATCATTTCAAGGACTGGCAAGAACCAGACTTGATTGGTACAAGCTATTTGGGCATTCAGTTTTTCAGTAAACTACACAACCATATCAGGGAATTAGAATATGTAAATTTTAAAAGTATGGTTAAGGAATATTTAACATCTAAGCCTCTACTGCTAAATTTATGCTGAATGATTTCAATGATGTGGCCCCACAACCCTAATTATGAAGCGTAAATTTTTCGACAAACATATATGTTCACTTTAGTTTGTAAGTGCACAGTTTTAGTCAACTCTGTATTTGTCATTTTAACTTCTGACTGTATTTTAAACTTTATACGTGTTTCAACATATAAATATAAATAAAATAAACCGAAACGTCCCTCTAGGCTTGTCAAGATGAAGTCAGTAACACTCTTGTGCACCGATGTTAGGTGTAGAGTCTTTCGGGAGCATCCCGAAACTCTAATGCACTTTTTCTCATCATGCCTTATTCATGCAAGATCGAGTTATATTTATCGGCATAATGCCACCCTGCTATATTACCATCTGAGACATTACTATGATATAAACAAAACTCTCGTGCTACCTTTCGTCCCAGAGGAGATCGAGACTGCAGTGAAAAATGAACTCTCCCATTTATTGGAACTATGCTTTTCTCAATATTGTTAGGCTGCCTGACAGCCAACAAACTATACATTGTTCTGTTGGACAAACCAGATCGTTCACTGCTCTTGATTGAGTTCTGTGCTCTTGCATACTTGCTAAAAAAATGGAGAAGCGAGTCATATAACCATTCTATTTTGATGGCCAAATGGAGAAGACACTATCCTGAATATATGGTTTAACACATCACGCTCATTGTTGGCGCCTTAAGAGGAATTAAAAACACATTCCTTAAAGAGCTTCAGAAAAATCCAGTGTGTCGATACTCATAAGAACAACTTGTGATAGGGATGCAGAAAGCTGTTGTTTTGGAATCTCTTCGTTTACTAAGATAGGTGATTTTGATGATCACTAACTGGAAGGACACAAGGAGTGGTTGCATTTTTATTCCATACCAACAATAACAATAATAATAATAATAAAACTTCGAGAAGACGCATTGAAATACCTACAACAAAACTGGTTGGAACTTCAGATATTTTCGTTATTTCACGACGACGACATGAAGGACTTCGACAACTATTATAAGTTCACGAGCAAAATCACTACATATGGAACGAGCCTAGAAATATTTGCTCTCTCGGAAACCCAGAAGCACATCTTCCATATTTTCTCAAAACCAAGAACAACAAGAACAAAACAGATATGCATTAAAGAGAGACCAACAACAATAGGCAAACAATCACACAATAAAATGATCTACCTTCTACTAACAGGCACCAATGTCGGGACACTTTGAGCTTCTAACACCACAAAACATCAATCCAAATAACAAAGCATTGGGCCAACAGCGTAACGGTCGCTGCGGGAGAGGTCAGCTCGACCGAAACGCTCACGACCAGGCAAAGGAAAATAGACCCACTGAAAGTGTTTTGCCGGCTAAGCTGGCACCCACAAAGGCGGGAAAGGCAGGGCAACGCATGAGCCGCATTACAGAATCGAGCGAACTGATCATGCGCTGCCCAAATGGATACACAAATCTGACACAGATGCTAACCAAACACAACAATTTGAGCATTCCTACTACACCACTACCAAACTTGAGACAATTTCATCAGGATACAGACATAAACTGCATACACTTTTCTTAGCACAATATCCAGAATACAAATCACTTATCACAAAACAGAGAGTAATAGATTAAAAAAGAGTCATCACTAAGACCAGTAAGCTCACCCCACTCGCATTGCAAAACATCAAAGCTATGGTAGCTGCTGAACTAAACATTCATCAACCAAACATAGAGGACAGTGTGGCAGATGCCGAACCGATCCCACATGCAAGAGGATCTGCAACCTTACTCAATGCTCAGTAGGGGCGAAGCTCCCAGCAACAACCCACGACAGATGACAAGCACCATACCACGCACAGGACAAGTGAATCATTCGCTTAAAGTACCATACACACAGCTATACCTCAGACCGTCTCTAACACAAGCAATCAAAGTAGAAATGAAGTGACATCTAAACAAATGGTCAGGCTCCGATCCTACAACAAGAGATCCTATTCCTCTTGTAACCTTCAAATGGGACACATATAAAATCCTAAAGACCATCAACGAACACATAATTCCCGAGTAGATAACGAATGCGAGCACAATTGAGGACATTCTTACAGTGATCTACGCAGCAGCTATAACTACGATAACACATTACAATCAGAAACTCCCGCCACGACACAGAAACACCAACAACATAAAACCAAAATTCAAATGGCAGATAAGGATCGAAAACAAAATTAACAAAATTAGAAAAGAATTGGGACATCTTACCCAATCCATGAACGGCAACAAGTCAAAATGTATCACACAAAGTGTAGAGAAAATCGAATCTGCATCTCCTAATCACACGCTTACAGAAATCCTTGACACTCTGAAGCAAAAATTATCCGTGTATGCCGCAAGACTCCGAAGATAAAAAGAATCAAATGAAAGAAAGGACGCTAACAACCTGTTTCGAAGAAACGAAAAACAGTTATACCAAAAAATCATGAGCAATGAGGAGGCACGAGTAATAGAACCACCGACCAAACAAGAGATCACAGAATACTGGAAAAGTATTTGGTCAGAACCGAAACTACACAATAATAACGCTTCATGGAAAAGTCATAACAACCAGAAACTACCGAAAGCACATCATCAAGGACACAACCATTGAAGACGAGAGGTGTAGGAGATGTCACCAGCAGAAAGAAACGATCGATTACATAACGAGTGGATGTAGAATAATGGCCGGAACTGAATACACCGCGAGAAACAACTCAGCAGCGAAGGTCGTTCATCAAGCATTAGCCACAACATACAAACTAACGGAGAACACAGACCCTTACTACCATTTTACACCAACATCTATAGAAACGAAGACTACAAGCTTTACTGGGACATGACATCCACACAGATAAAACAATCCTCGCAAACAGACCCGATATCACCTTTCAATCCAAAAAAGAGAAAATCACTTAAACTTAACTAAAAACTGTTTTTTATAATTCAAAAAAAAAATGTTTAATAACCTCCCAGTTAGCATTCGAAGAATTGGAAGTTACAGATTATTTAGAACTAAGGTTAAAAATTTCATGATCTCTGAATCATTTTACAATGTTGAAGAATTTCTAGCAAAAAATTTTAATTAAGAGTGCCTATATGGGTATTGTGTTTATATATATTTTAGGATTTGCAAATATGTAATGCAGATTTTTATTTTTAATCGAACTTCTTTTAGATGTGGTGTATATGTGGTCATTTATTATATTTTAGTCTTGTGTATTGTGTAAATTCTGTTATTTACTATGACGATAAGATCATTTTTCGGTGTGCTGTTTTGTTTTCAAGATTTTTTATATTCTGTGACGTTTTATGACATTAATGTTTTCTTTTAATAATTTTAGTTTGCTTATTTTAATTGTTTACTTTTAAGGGCTTTGTCATTGAGAAATTTTTTTTTCTTTGGACAATAAAGCATATTTTGACTTTGACTTATTTAACTGACGTGGCTGTCCCCAACGACGAGAACATCCAAGCGAAATACAGTGAGAAGATCGCCAAATACACGGACTTGGCAATGGAAGTAAAAAGGCTGTGGAAACAGGAAAGTCATCATTGTTCCTCTTGTCATATCAGTAACAGGTCTCACCCCAACTACGTTTACACCGCATTTGGCTCAATTAGGACTTAATACAGACATTCACAGGAACATCCAAAAATCGGTCATTTTAAAAACATGTAGCATCGTTAGATCATTTCTTAATACACAATAGTTGTTTTCTCTCCATTTCCGTTTTTTTATTTTTATTTTTTGTACTGACTTGGTATAATCCCGTCAGTATAAAATACAACCACAGGAATACTGTAAGTCAAGTCATAATAGTAATAATAATAATAATAATAGGTCGTTTAATTCAAACAAATCTATTACCTACCTATCGCAGATAGTCGACAGTGGGGTAGGTGGTCTTTCTCTGTCCAATAAGTACAGTAACTGCTCAGGTAAATACAGGGGTGAAGTAAAGTCGTTGCCATTTTCTTTATAATAATCAGTGTCTTCAAGGCGACCTTGAACTAAAAAAACTAAATCATTTATAGAAACTTACTCTCATAAATTAAAAACCTGTAACATATATATAAGTGCAAGAAACTGCCCAATTTCAATACAAATCCTACATACAAACTAAAAAAGCAAAACATGTATGATTCAATTTAAAGTTTTTATAATATTTTAGGAAAAAAAGTTATAGATAGGCTATGTCTTGATTTTACTGTTAAAAATCCCTTCCACCAACAATAAATATATTACTTTTAGCAGATTCATTAAAAAAACAATAAACGAAAAACAAATGTAAATAAAACATCAGGGGTATATAAGTGAACTTGTAAAGATTGTCCAAAAATATACATAAGTCAGACAGGCATTACTTAGTTTCATTAAAAGGTTAAATGATCATTATGGCTGAGGTAGTAGATAGTTGTTTTTTTAAACCCCAATTAACATAAACTAAATAAATAAAAAAAGTATACTGTGTGATATTGAAAATTAAACATTTTGATTTTTTCCATAAGATGCAATAGAAACATAATGTGCTGTAGATCAAGGTATCTTCCTTAAAAAGGGAGAAATCATAGTGTTAATTAAGTGTGTTGCAATCAAATATATATTAACTGGTAATCTTAAGGACAACTTCATTGTCAATAAAAATCATACACGATGACTGTACTGCAGTGAGAATTTTCACAATATGTGTTAATATGAAAGATGTTTCAAAAACTAAACATATATTATGGTTCTGTAACACATGTATAAACACAGTAACTCACAACCTGAAATTGCTAAATAAACGTCAGGAACTTGAGCATGAGTCGGTCATAAAACAGACATCTGACAATCTAAAAGCAGTGGAACTGCAACAAGGTGATGTTGGTTATTGTCTGTCCCTTGAGGATAAAGTAAAGTTTAATAATCCAAAGGAGCAAAGTTTTGCCAGGGTAGTTAAGGAAGGAGTGGTTATTGTTAAACCTAAGAAAATTACCAGAACATAGAAATCTACAAATATTTAAAAAAGAAACTCAACCCACCACAACTCGGGATAAGAATAACTGCTCTTAAAGGAGAGTGTACTAACAGTTAAATGCAGAGAGAGCGGTGAACCAAGGAAACTATCGGACAATATCGAAAACAATTTAGGGCAGGACCTGAAAAATATGAAGATAAGGAGCTTGTACACGCTTTAAAGCTGCAGAATGAGAAAATTTTTGCAGAAAAAAAAATTGGTGAAAACTTATTTAACTTTTAACAACTATCAAATCAGGAATGACGGTGTGCTCTTTATTGGTTCAAGAGTGTGCCGGTACTTTGAGTATGTGGGTATACGAGGGTGCTTTCAATTTCAATAATAATAAGTACAACTAGGGATAACCATGAAATGAGCGGAGAAGGTTAGGATTAAAATCCGAATTACGTCGAAACCAGAAATATATCGAAAACCAAACTTCCCAGTTAGACGTGAAACCAGAGATATATCAAAAACCAAACTTCCCAGTTGGACGTAGAAGAAACCGAAAATGACATTTTTTTTTCTGTCAAAATTTGACAACTGTTATTTTTACAGAAGGAGCGACATGGATCTGGGGGTGGTCAATACCCCCTGACAGTACTTTTTTTTTTTAAAGAATTTTCCCCCCTTTTTTCTACATGAATGGTGTAGAGCACTCACCAAAAGTTTGGATTTTCGAAAAAAAAAACCGGTATCAGACGTAGTTTAGGGTGCTGAATACGGGAAAAATAAGCAAAAATCCCATCTCAAAGATTTGACCTTGACCATTTGGTTTTTGACCTTTACCGTTTATCTGCAAAGTTCATAATCTATATTTAGTAGATTTTTTGGGTGTCATTTACATCTCCCCTATCCGCGTGATCGTATCTTTATTCGTTTTTGCAGAACCGTGCACCAAACTTTTGAATTTTTTTAACTTTGTTTTTCAAATTTTTTTGTAATAACTAAAGTTAAATATATCGACAAAATGAAACTTTTTTCTGTATCTTCAAAAATTATGCTTTTGAGTGTAGCCGACTGAGTTAATATCAGCTTTATGTTAGGTTAGGATAGGTTTCCGAACTTCTTTATAATAACCAAAGTTAAGTATCTTTAAAAATTATGGCTTGGCGTGGCCGGCTCAGTCAAAGTTAGCAAACAATTAATTACGTGCCCGAGGGGCACGACAACAATAATGATGAAGGTTAAAAATTTAATACCAAACATAAATATGGGAATATTAAGGGCGTGGCCGATATCCTCCTAAAAAGGAGTTCTATATACAGCCACGCAGGTCGGCGGAACGCCTGCTCGTCCAACTTGAAAAATCAAGAATAAAATATGAGACTGAAGCAGAATAGCAACCAGAACATTCTAATACCCAGAAGAATAGAGATACACTTACCAAGTATACGGACACAATTTTTATCATGCATTAAAAAAAAAGACCCTTGAAATAGAATCAATGATTGATGGGCTGGCAAACAAGCCTCATCTACTTCTGTTAAGTAAGCATTGGTTAAAAACGGAGGAGGAGCAATATATCAAGGAAGAGGGATACAGATTGGTGTCCTGCTATTCACGAACATCAATGGAATATGCTTGTAATAATCTTAAATCTGAAAATGAACCATTAATAGTTGTTAAAAGCATCGAAGGTGTTGCTGATTTTGCATGTGCAACAGAGGCAGTTCAGAGTGATTGGATTGTGTGCTTACCGGAGAGACATAAGCTTAATTGACGCTTATCTTGAAATTTTGGAGCATGTACTGTTTATTATATATAACCATATAAAGTAGTTATTGGAAGTGATTTTAATCTAAATTTATTTGAGAAAAAATTGGGTAAGACCTATTTACACAGACCTTGTAAATGTTTTCAATTTCTTACAATGTATATTTGAGGCTACTTGTATAATTAACTCACCATCAACACTTATTAACAATATATTTAATAATAAATCTCAGGATTTTAAAAGTTATTAAACACAGAATTATGAGATCATAAGGCTCAATTTTAGGTATAGAAAATGTGTAAGTAAATAAAGTTAAACATAGTTTTAGTTACACAAGGTCTTTCACAAAGAATAAAATCTAACCGTTTAAGCAGGAACTCCAGCAAATTGATTGGTCAGAGGTCTATAATGCAATATAAGTTAATGATTCCTAAGATCAATTTTTAAACTTGTGTTTGAATATATTTAATAAAACATTTGTAATTAAAAAGTATATTTGTCGAGAAGAGTCTAGGTCCTGAATGGCGTGAATTATTAGAAAACTACAGAGCAGGATGGCAGGATTCAAGTGTGTTTTTTAAAAAATATTGTACTATCTTAAAAGGGTAATATTAGAGTCGAAAGAAATGTCAATCAAACAAAATATAGAAAACAAAATACTGGCCACATGGCAAATTCTAAACCAGATAAAAGATCAAAACTAGCTCAGTTTCAGAAAATGTTTCATAAAAGTACACGGACCCACTAACAACAGTAAATAATATATAAGTAAAATGCTTACTCTTTAAATTCATGTCCGGACCCAAACCTCCAGAATTTCAATTTGAATATTTTAAATAGAGAAATTTCCTCGTTAAAGTTCATAAGACCATTAAAGTCACATTGCGGAAACTCTGTTGGTCATCATCAACTTATGTTTTTCAACCGATTCTTTTCCAGACAAATTAAAAAATATGCACATACAAAAGCAATATTCCCATTTCACTGCTGTCTAATATAACCAAAAGTTTTTAAAATGCAATGTATAATAGGTTTATAACATCCTTGGAGAGGAGCTCAATACTGAGTCACACTCAGAATGACTAGAAGGAGAAAATCAACTACAAGAGCTACATATCAATCCCTTTCTTTCGCTTATCAGTCTTTAAATGACAGGAAACAAACATTTGACTGTGTAGATCATAAGTCACTAGTAGATAAATTAGATATGGGAGAGTGCTAGGGGTATTGCTCAAGATCTTATAAAATCTTATCTAGCTGCAAGGACTCAGCATGGTAAGTTAATTAAATCCAAAAAGTTCGAATCACAAGGGCTGTTCCTCAAGGATCCATACTGGGTCTTCTATTATATATACTCTATACTAACGAACTACCATTTATATCAGAAGTGCAAACAATAGTATATGCTGATGACACTGCAGTCATATCTGAGGACAATTCCCTGGACCTACTCTCACTTAGGGTACAATCGTACATGGAAACTCTTGATGGGTACTTTTTATCCAATAATCTTCTTTTGAATGTGTCAAAGACTCATGCATTTTTTTTGGGAATAAGTAAATAATGATTTCAACATTTTGTACAATAATGAACAGTAAATATCTAAGGAAAACACATCTTTTCTGGGACTGGACTAGAGGGTGCACATTGAGGCTGTGGCCTTAAGTTTCGAGGTTATATGAGAGGGTTGGTCAGGATGCTGCCCTATCGGTCCAAAAATATTATTTTTTTTTACCTAAATCGTCTTAAATGGCTCAAGTTTCTCACAACATGTAAAAACCAACTTTTATCAACGAATATCCCAGTATATCTATTAGCTCAGGGGTCAACCGGACCGATTTTGGGCATAATCAATTTAGATGAAGGATTTAATAGTGGCATGAAACGACAAAAAAATTAGTATTTTCTTATTACGGATTTTTGGCTATACACACTTTTAGTTTGGAGGGTTACGTTTTTAAATGCTTCCGGCGAACATACAATTATATTCTCACATATTTTAGAGACGCAAATTCGTTAATTGTGACTTAAATGAGCATATAAACGTAATTAAAGTAAAAAACAGATTTAAAATTTGACATGACAAAAATAGGTTGTAAGTTATTTAACATTTCAATTCAGAAATTGGTAGGTGTTTAAAAAGCGGAAGAATAAAACTTTAAAATATCCTAAAAAATCAAGTATTAATGTTATTATTTCAGAGATTTTCTACTACGTATATCAATTTAAATTTTAACATCCAATTAATGTGTTTTTAGTAATGCATCAGTTAGGGGATTTTTTGATCTATAAATTCCATTGTTATCGCATAATCGACGTTTTAGAAAATTAGAATTGAGGCTAAAAGCTGGAAGTGGCAAAAATTCAAGATTTCCTCAATAACTATTTATTTTTTTGGAAATGTAGATTTTAAAATACTACCTATTTTCATTTCATTTTTATAACCCATATGGTAAAGAATATTTGTATCTTCACTGTTTTACAGTTACGTTTATGTGACGTCAAAACAGGAATTTGTTTAAAATATTAAACAGAAACATAATGTATATTTTATTTGAAATATACCGATTAAAAGATCTAAACTATAATTCATAAAAAAACTATAATAATTTTTCGACGTGTTGAGACACCCAAAGCAGCACACAATAACGTACTCTTTTGCGCCAATCCGACTGTTCTGGGCCGCAAGGCTCGAACCTCGCAGAGAACGACGGATCTCAACTAAAGCGCTTTATATGCTGCCAAGAATCTGCCGAATTTTGGCGGCAGGCGGAAAATATTTGAGAGATTGGCAGAATTTTTTTTATTTATCTTCTACATGTTGTTAGAACAGTAGTTTACATATGTCTGGCATTGAATTAAATAACTAACACAAAAAGAAAGTTCAACAAATATGAGAGAGAATATTAAAACAGAAACAATGACACTTAATAAGACTAACCAAGTTGAATAATTACAATTTAAAAAGTCAACACATATTAGACAATTAAAAATTTAAGAATAAAATTTAACATTTAAGCTATAGAGATCTAGCATTCCTCTAAGAACTCGCTGGTACAATAGTAAGCTATATTAACCAAAAAGTTAAAAACTTTGGTTTTAAAAGATTTAAGCTCTAGTTCTCTGACCTCCCTTGACGCTTTATTGTAAAACTTTACTGCCAAAAAATCCAGACATTCTGGCACCTGCGCAACCTGTGGCGTGGAACACAGTGATCCCCACTTCCCCGCGTGGACCTGCCATGTATCTTGCCATTGATAGGATAGTTAGACAATGGCAGCATACATGATGAAGTGGCATTGTGCAAAATAGGCAGTTTTCATGCTGTCTCCAGAGAGAAATCCTTCAGAAATAGAGTAAATTTTTGTAATAAAAAAGAAAATATGCAACACAAAAATACCACCACTGATTCCATATGGGGACCCCAGCTCAACTCAGGATCAAAATAGACACCCAAAAACTTGGTCTTATTAACAACAGGGATAAGTACTTCATCCATCTCTCATAAAGAATATATTACATTACTCGTCTTATCCCAATTCAAAACCAGACCATTCGGCTGGAACCAATCTTCTACCTCCAATTGCGTCTCGCATGCCCCACTAATGACCTCCTCAAATGTGTCATCACTTACAGAGACTATTGTGTCGTCCGCAAAACATAGCGACCCATCTGGCTGTTCAATGGAAAATCAATAATATAAATTAAAAAAAGTAAGGCCCCGGGATAGATCCTTGCGGTACCCCTACCCTTAATTGTCTAGCAGCCAACACAACACCCCCACAGTGACCATGTGAGAGAGATCATTAAGATAAGATTTTAACAAGTTTAATGTGTTATCACCAAACCTGTAGGCAGTAAGTTTTTGAACCTAACCTAACCTAATCCATGTCTAAAGCCAAATTGTCTTTCAGTTAGAAGTTTATTCTTTTCCATATATTATGAGATTCTTTCGGCAATACACTTCTCCAGAATTTTAGAGAAGACTAGCAGTAATGATTTAAGACGATAATTGGACATGTCATTTTCATCTCCTTTTTTGAATATAGGATGACCAGGGATGTGCCTTCTTCCAGACATCTGGAAAAGTGGATACCCGAATGCATCTAATTATTAGCTTAGTGATAGGTATGATCGACAATTCACGTACTAGTTTTAGAATTTGTACAGATAAATTAAAGCAATCTTTACTGTTTTTGTGTTTGTTGACAATGTCTCTGACTTCAATAAAACTGAACTCACCAATATTAAGTGAAGTACTTGGCAGATTAGGTAAGTTAATTGGTGAAAAATTAATATCAATATGATGATTCAAGAGAAGGTTGGGAGCAACATTGACAAAAAAATCGTTAAATTCATCTGATGAGATATTGTTTGATACAGATGACGATTTTTTCCTGGAATTTCTGTGCGCATTTATGATATCCCAAGAGCATTTTGATTGGTTTTTTGAAATACAAATTAGATTGTCATGATGTCCTTGCTTGGCTATATGCTATATCTGAGAGAAACTTTAAATGGTCTCGCATGTCAAACAATTCTTTATTAAACCAACTTTGATTTACATTCCTTTGCTTAGAAATTATTGTTTTTTTCAGGAAATCATAGCTCATATGCCTCTTTTATTATATTACTGAAGATAAGTGAAATATTGTTTAAACCTATACCCGAGTATAAATTCCCAGGATTTGTTTTTCTAAAATATTAAAAAATATATTTTTACCAACCTCAGTTATGTGCTTAAAAGTCTTTTTTATAGTATCATTCTTAAATTCAATAACCAGAATGTCAATCTGCTGAGCAAAATGATCTGAGAGACAGGTGCCCACCACCCAAACATCAGCATAATCAACATGAAAATTTATAAAGATGTTAACTATACAATTGTTGCCCCTAGTGTTTAAGAAAATCATTTGACGCAAACCAAAGGTAGTCAGAAGATCCAATAAAGCTAGTTCATCCCTTTCACCTAACCCAAAGTGAATATTAAAATCTCCCAACAAAATTCCTCTCCATTCTTATTGTTAGAATAGACTGTTGCATCTGGGGGGACCTATAAACACATACAATATAAATATTAAAATTACTTAGAAAAACACCAGATAGTTCAATATTTTTTTCAATGGAAAGTTCTTTTATTTTAACTACATCTTTAAAATTTATATTAGACCTTATAAGAATCACTGATCCACCTCCTTTAAAGGGGCTTCTGCAATATGATCACCCCAGTGTAAAGTTGTTTAATTGCACCTCATCTATTTCATTTTCTTTCATACAGTGCTCAGTCAAGCAGATAATTTGGATATTTTTATCTACTATGAAGGCCTCTATGCTACCACTCTTTGCCCTCAAGGACTGAATATTTGTGTGAAGGACTCTTAATATGTTTGACTTGTTCTTTTCTGTGGGCTTCTCATTCCATTCCTGGACACTATTTTCTTTAAGTTTAAAAAATTATTTACATAAGTACCCTTTGGCCAGAAGTCAGCATTTAAAATAGTTGACTTCAGTTCAGTGCGAATTCACAGTTTAAATTGCTATTTTTATCTTCTTTTTAATTTGTATATTCAGTGCATACATACATACATTATTGTATCATACTTTGTCAACAAGATTCTTGTATCTTAGACAATAAAGCTTATTTTGACTTTGACTTTAACTAAATGAACTGTATTTCTGCTTTGTCTTTATTCTCTCACATTCACAATCATTGGTACCATTTATTATAAGGAAATTTTCAATCTCTTCTGGAGTGGTGTCCAGAGAGAGTCAGGAAACAAAAAACCAAGAGTAGCATTTTTGTATAGCTATCCTTAGAGTGGAGTCATTTTCTCCACTGCGCTCAATTGGCCTCGCTTTTAGGTAAAAAATTTTCGCTTTTTTGTTGGACAGTTTTCCATCCATCAGCATCGTTTTTATTGTCTGTTTCATGGTTTATCGTTTCTTGCGAGTTCGTGACATCAACAAAGACCAGTTGTTGTTGTTGTGAAGGTAATGTTTGGAGGTTATCTTCAGATTTTGTAACACTTGTAAATTATTAATGTTTGATTGTAATAAGCAACAATATACAAATAACCTATCAAAATTACATTTCAGTCTTTGAATTGAGGTTCTAAAGATGCCTAGATGATCATGGAATAAATTTGCAGACTTAAGAATTCTAGTCATAGGGTCATTCTGATCATAGCTCGTTGAATGGAAGAGTACCTTGAATAATTCAGAATGCCTGTTATGCCTAATTGGGATGTTTATATTGATTAAACTTAGCAATTCTAGACAATGAAATAAAATTAAAAAAATTTAATGATTATGGACATTCACTGGTTTCTGCACTAAGTTCTTGGCGCCAGCAATCGCGCTCGATTCGTCTTCTTTTTCCTGAATATCTGTACTAACTTCGGTGTTCTCTTCTTTTTCGCGAGTAACTGGAGTTAACTTCTCATTAGTCCTAGATTTTTTCTTCCGTCCATTCTCATGTCAATTTCGAGGTTAGGTATTCCAAAATTATTTTTTTATTTTAAAGAAACTACTTTTTCCGAAAAGGAGATTGTTTTCCGCTAAAATAAGATTCTTAGCTCTTAGTTCTTCTACTAGGGTCTTCAGGTAGGCGATTTCGACATCTTTTTCGGTGGTAGTTGCAATGTTAACGCCGGTTGTTCGCGACATTCTTCACATCACAAACGCGTTTTATCCACAAATATGACTTTCTCGGCCCAATCTCTTCTCGCACAAAATCCTTGGTAAACTTTTCCACATATACTCATAGACATAGATGGGAGCCTGACAAGGGCAGCACTTAGGCTCACTGGGGTCCATTGTGCTATCCCCCCAACATTCCAAATGGTACGAATTCGCAAATAACGTCAAATAAATAAATAATGCAGTCAATAACTCTAAGAAAAAATATGCCAGATCAGCAAACAAAAATTACCAACAAGAAAGATTTTCAATTGAAGCAAAATAATACATGAATAATAATAAAACTACACAACTATATAAACAAAAACGAACATCAATATGGGCCAAAAAACATTACAAAACCAATCCGGTTAACTGCCTTTTTAGCTGCAAAGTGCTTAGTCTGAAAATATCATAGTCTGAGAAGTGACAATTGTAATTGTGAACTAGTCGGTCAACAAATGCACTAAACCCATAATTTGTTCGGTGGTACCTTTCAACAAACAGCTGTGATTGTCTTGTTCTTCTAATAGGAACTAAAAACGGGACTGATCCCAGCAGTAGTTCACAATCAATCCCGCTATTGACTAAATTATGAAAAAGACCAGAAGTGCCTTCTTTCTTCAAAATTCAAGGTTTTGAAGGCCGCAAAGAGCTCTAGTATTAGATAACAGACCTTGATATGGGCAATGCAATTTATGTAAGAGGTATTTTGAAAACCTATTTTGCACCTTTTCAATTCTGTCGATGTGACACTGGTATGATGGACTCCATATTGTACAACAATATTCTAGAATGCTACGAACCAATGAATTATAGAGACACCCAATTGCTTTGGTATCAGTTACGTGTTTCGTATATCACTTTAAAAAACCCAGTAGTCTAAAACCCTTAAGTACAATGTTATCAATATGTAGATTAAAAGTTAGATTTTCATCAAAAATAACACCTAGGTCCGTGAAAGAACTAACAACTTCAAGGTTGATATTATCTATGAAGTAGGTGGAGGGTATGGGATTAATATATTTGTGAAAACGGATCACTTTACATTTTGAGATGTTAAGAGAGAGATAATTAGTTCTGCACCATTTGATGAGCCTTTCCATATCAGACTGAAGAGGATTGAAGTCTGAGGAGACTGGTGAAAAGAATTTTAAGTAGTCTGCATATAAAAGACATTCAGAAAATTTGAAACAAGATATTATATCATTTATAAAGAGCAGAAAGAGAACTGGACCAACATGCGAACCCTGCAGGACACCTGATGTCTCAAGAATATCCCTGGAAACTGAACCGCATATGTTGACTTGCTGGTGACGATTAAATAAACAACATTTGATCCACTCAAGATATTTTCCACAAAAACCAATTTGCTGTAATTTCCATAACAGAAGCTGATGGCAAATACTGTCAAAAGCCTTAGATTTGTCAGTGTAAATAGCATCAATCTGCTTGCCAGCCTCAACCGATGTCACTAAGTAGTTTTGAAATATTGCAAGATTGGTAGTTATTGAACGACCACGATAAAAACCATGTTGCATACTCATAATATAGTGTTTTTAAGACTCAAATATATGATCGGTGATAATTGCCTCAAAGAGCTTTGGTATATGTGAAAGTAAAGAAATACCTCTATAGTTCTTCACATCACTTTTATCACCAGATTTAAAAATGGGCAGAAGGATAGAAAACTTCCAAAATTCATGAAAGGAACCCATATTAATGGATCTCTGAAAAATTATACATAGAGGCTGAGACAATGACTCACAGCATCATTGCATTAGAATAGTAGGAATTCCATCAGGGCCAGCCTTCTTGGAGGGATCAAGGTCCTTTAATGTATTAAAGATTTAGTATCTTTCCTGAATAACTTATGGATCAATTTTACTAAAGTCTAAATTATGGTGGTAAGTATAGCAAGACTGAAAGTGAGTAGCAAAAGCATTTGCGATGTTATTCATTTCTGTCACGTCAAAACCCATAACACTGGGCAGATTGGAGTCCCTTCTTAAGTTTCGTACAAATGACCAAAAGTATTTAATGTTTTCTAGGATAAGTAGTTCAGTCTGTGTGACATATGTAAGATAGCACATATAAATTCGAAGTTTAACCTCATGTCTTATATAAACTTACTTGACTATTTGGCCTATTCTGGCCAAATAGTCAGTAAGTTTATCAGTCCTTTTATATTTTTTGTATAAGCATTTGGGATATTTACAGTCAGCCACGACATTGTTGGGGACTTAATTATTGATACCCTGAAATAAAACCTCATAGAACTGTTCAACCATTCTGTTAATATCAGGCTCAGAAAATAAGAAAGACCAGTCGGACTGCTTATAAAAGATATCCAAATTGACGAAATTTGCTTTATGAAATGGTAAACACTTACTTGATTTTGATTTTTTATCGGCGAAACATATTTAATTTTATACTTCACTTTAATTGCTGGATGGTAGGGGTCAATCTGTACAAGTGAAAATTTGAAGATGAAACGAAAACACTAACGAAGTCATCAGCAAATAGCAGATCTAAAATTCTGCCTATGTGATTGCATAGAGAATTCATTTGTTGCAATTCAAGAAAACTCATTGTCACAAAGAGTTTCAGAAGCTAGGAACGGTAAACATTTTGAAACAAGTGAATTGTCTTCATAGATTCATTCCACCGAGGGAAGGTTAAAATCCCCAAGAATAAAAAATGTATGGTTATTGAATTTATTTCTCATCGACTCACAGGTATTGAAGAAAGACTGATAACATTCCTGGTTAGATTTAGGTGGAAAATATACACATCCTAGTACCAAACAAGCATTGCCTGCTTTCGTCAGAACCCAAACAGCGTCGAACTCGATGTGAGCAGGAATAACAATCATAGAAACCTGAAAAAAAGAAGAAACGGCAATCAATACGCCGCTGCCGCGTTGACACCCTAGTATGGTCTAAATTAAACATACATAAATGGTACAATAAACAACAAGGCCAATAAGGCTCTCTGGTTTGAGGAAGGACAGGGAGGAATCCCTCCATTGTTCCCTCTCATATACTCATACTCATATTCATATTCTTTATTGCCAAAAAATCACCATAAATGGTGACAAAGCAATGTCAAATACAAAATTTAGGTACTACAATCTAGTCAAACGACAAAAACTACAGATACAATAGTATAATATTGTATAAATAATAAAAACAATATATATAATACACACAATTGCACTATTAATTTCATTTTTAAAGCAAAAATATTGTGTTTTATGACAACCTTAGAATTCAACTTCGTTTCAGTTGCCGTCATGTTGAAAAATTTTATTTTTTCTAGTTTATTTCTGCTATATTATTGTTACCGCACTTGACATATAGGTATTTTAATCTGTAAATGTATGTAGTTTAATCTGTAATTGTAGAAATTGAAAGTATAAATTTTAAAACTGAATATTCTTATCTTACTGTTTATGTATGTTTTTGGTTTCTTTCCTCTTAATTCAAACTTATTTTCAAAGCAATTTCATAGGTAAGTAACACATGATTGAATTTGTGATAAATAGATTCTAAGATGCAGGAAAAAAATTATAATGTATTTTATATCTGCTCCTATTTATTAATTGTAATGTTACTTGCTGACATTGTACCGCACCCACTGGGTTTTTTGTATAACTATTTGTTATATCTTGAAATAAATAAATGTTTATCGATCTATATATATTATTATAAGCTAAGTTATTTAATGTTAGCATTGAATCTACAAAAAATGTAAAACCTTCACCAACGACATATAAAAAGAATAGACTCCTTTGTTCACATATAAAAGCGATCAGTCATTAAACTATAGAAAGCGCTTTTGACAGCTTTGCTACTCTCGACAGTAGATGATTACTGTTCTTAATTCACGAAGATATTGGCAAAAATACTGCTTTTAGGGAAGTTAATATTGCATTTTATTACTAAAATAACTTTAATAAGCTAAGAACAAACAAACCGAGGAAGTTTTTTTCTACCGTTTCGTTTTTATTAATTTTGTTTTGCTTAAAGGAACAATATTTGGCACTGTTGCATTTACCTGAGTCATTTCCCACCTTTACTTAAGGTAGGTAAAATGAATTTGCACCAAGTGTGTATATATATCTCTTTCTGTCTTTACCTGCTAAATAGAGTAAACATTTAGGCAATAAACGTTAAGATAATAAATCGAAATTAATCAGAGTAGACACTGGTTACAAGCTGTCGTTATCTAAACACGTTATCTAAACAAAGATACCACGCTCATCGGTCATATCAGCAGCGAATTTAATATCAAATTCATTATATCAAACGAATGCGCCTTCTGTGGTGGGGGTCCTGACTCATTTCGACCTTGCATTCTTGTCTTATGAGTTATAGTTAAATATAGTGGTGTCTAGCAGAATATGTAAGAAAAAAGAATGATTTCAACCTCGAAGCCTGTTTACTGATTAAACTTCAGATAAAAAGAATTTAGGTATTTCAAAATTCTGTTTTTAAGACCTTTGATGCTTACAGAGAGTAATAAAGTAGAAGCATAAACATATACAAATGAATTTCAAGTAGTTCACCTATGTCCATATAACACCATGCACTTTTTTATGTAGTTATTGCTTTTTTCGTATAATTTAATTAATTTTGTGTTTGGGACCATTAATTTACAAAGATTTCTAGCTCTGGGTTACAGATTATTCATAAGAGGGAAAGTTATGTAGGTTGTTTATTGTGCATTTTTTTTCTGCTTTATTATTTGGGCTTGGGCAATTTCATGCAGTGGTAGTACCGACACTCACAATAAATGGTATCTGCTCTTACAATAAATGTTAAAAATAACTTAATTTTAGTCCGATCTAGTAATTTTTAGGACTTTTTTGTATGTACCTACTTGATTTTTCAAGTAGAGACAGAAAAGAGAAAACTAAATATAGATTTCGTTTACCGCTCTATCCCTTCTACGCTAACGTGAACGAACTTTCTAAATTTTGAGTCACGTGAAATCAGATGTGATGTCATTAGCGTTCAGCTAACTAATATACGCTATTTATTTATTTTCTTTCGTCACCTTTGTAGCGTAGTGGTAGGATTCCCGGCCCACGTAGTATAGGACGTGGGTTCGAATCTTGACACGGTCGAAACGTTTTTTTTTAGTTTTTTTAAAACAGAACTAACAATTAATAAAAATGCGAATTATTTATTTTCTTAAACTTTGAATTGTTTAGGTTTGCTGTAAAGAAAGTGCACCAACCAAATTCCGAGTCTATATTATTAAAACATCGAATTTTTCAAAACAAAATCTATAGTTTCGGCATCAGTCAATAAAGCCATCATTCAGACGTTTTTCTTATTTAACGTGAACCAACTTTTTCGACGATTCGTTTACATTAGCGTGGAAGGAGCAACGGCGTTAATTTAAATGTAGATAAATGTCTGATTTTTTAAGATCAACTTTTCTCTAACATTTTATTTTTAGTATCTATTATCATTCTTATTTTAAGTCACTTTGTCCAGTGGTTGTATTAAGCACTGATAATTTTTTTTTTTTTTTTTTTTTTTTTTAAATGTATGTTTTATAAGGGGATAATTTATGGTGATATAGCAATAATAGAAATAATAAGCCCATTGGCATATCAAGATTTTAGCTTTAATTAGGAATAAACTTGCTGCAGTCTTGCATATTATCTTGCTAGTGCAAAATTTAGCAGACATTTCATGGTGTAAAAAGTAGACTTTCCATTCATATTTGGACATAATTTGATTAGCCTACCATTACGTTTATACAAATGTTACATTACATCTTAAGAACTCAAGAAAGCTCGAGCAAGTTGATATGCACTTGCAGCTGCCTTTAAATTAGACTGTAATTTTTCCTTTCATAGAATTTATCCAATTATAACACTAGGAGTTTTATACATATTACGTTTTCTATTTGGAAACTAAAAACATAATTATTATAATTTTCTACCCGCTGTTTTATACAACTTTGTCAAGTCGGGTTCATAATCTATAGCACAACTAGGTACAAGTCTCAAAATATAAGTCATTATCGTCAGATATTGTTTAATAGATGTAGACTTTATGCTGTACTAAACTTTTTTCGATGTCAGACTGCTTGTGCTGTTGACAGTAATTATGTATGTAAGACAATTTTTCAGTTGATCGTACCGGTTAGTAGCTCCATCAGATATATTTATTTTAGTTCTTAATAAAAAATAATATTAACTTTTCAAAAATTACTAGACAAACACAGTAAAAAAACTGGGTATACATTTTACATCCAGAAACCATCTTGATTTAATTTTTCTAAAGATAAAATATTTCCCAAGGTATTTCTAAATTGAAATTTTCCGGAAGTGCATATATAATAAGCAATTAAGAAATAAGTTCCTTAAAAAGATTTATAATACTTTTTTACTTCAGATATCCTGAAAATCCTGAGATGGAGAGTTTGTACTGAAATATCCTAAAATCTGTTCAGATTATTTTAGTTTAGTGATATTCTGACTTAGCCCGACGGGCGATGTTATTAGGCCACATACAAACCCAACCTTACACCTTTGTATTTCAGATTAATATACAATATACTTATTAATTATTTCGTGAAATAATTTTTGAAATCTCAGACTGTAATGTTTCTGGATGGGCCCTGGAACACCCCTAAGGACAATCTTTGGGTAAGTTTCAGATATCTAATAGATGAATATACATGTCATCATGTTTGCATTTTCATATCATCATATTGGATACCTTGTATAAAAAAATTCTCATTCATACTGCGATTTTACTTACTTTTTCCATCATTTATGTCAAATTAGTGGTGCAATTGGCAATTAGTAATTTAATATACCCAGGACAGGGAGGGATGAGGAAACGCTTCCTTCTCCTCATTATTTTATCCTGTCAACCAAATCTTATATTATTGAATAATATGCAGCTCTTTACTTTCCACCTTATACTTTTTTTAGTCAGTTTTAATGACAAACATTTTATATTTGTGTTATTGAATAAATATTGTGTTGGCAACGTTGAAAGGCTGTTGACAAAATTGGAAAAACTGTTGCAAACATTGTATTCCTCCCCCACCCAATATTTAATAAACATTGCTTTTTTTTTATGTTAAATAATGGTAAATATTGGTAATTGTTTACATTTCTGCACCATCACCGATTTTAGTTGATGTCGTTTTGATTGTTTTTTTTACATATATGACTTCTACAACACAAATCAATTAAAAAACTAAAGCTTGGACCATGCTAAAGACTTAAACTTTAAGTACTTTACAACGCCCAAAATTAATATTCTGTTTTAGATTATGACGAAAACCAACAAATAATAGGTTGAAATATTGAAGAATTATCATCATTTACCCAAAAGAACTAAATAATGCCCGAATTATTTTGTGTCCAGTTATATGAATAAGCTTGATGCCTGCTGATTATATCAAATGATGCCATAGCTACAAATTAATAGATACTACCCGTCCAGTCTAATGGTTATGACTTAATAAGGCTACCTCAAAATGTGATACTGGGTTAATTTTAAGAAAATTGTTTTGGTAAGTTTCTTGATTTAAACTTTAAACCCACACTGGTATTCATAGTTGCTAGATAGCTAATATAAAATTTAATAAGTTAATATGTTTTACAAAAACCAAAACACACTCATGTACAATATATATATATATCTGTGTGTAATCTGGGATTATTGACGCATTTTTTTTGTTTCTATATGTTTTGGTATATAAAATTTAATAAAAACAAAACCAGAAAATATTTTAATTCCAAAGTCGTTTAAATGTTATTTTTACTGATCTATGTGTATAGGTTGTTATAATTTTGCCTTTATCTTTATCTTATATAAGAAAACGCCAATAGTAAAAAAAAAAGATACAGATATCACATGATAAACCATTAAAAAAAAACAGTTTTAGCTTTAAATATGCATCCTCACATAAAAAGTGTTCTAAAATTAATCAACAATTTTTTTTAGATTTAAACATATCAGAAGAACATTATGTAACAATTTTTCTTGCTTCTTCTGTTCGATATAACTATTGTTATGTAAATAAAATCATCTTTTTTTTACATGTTTTAGGGTTGAAAGATGCCGAAATCAATTTTCACTGGTAGGTATGTGTGTTAATTAGTCTGGTCGGGACAAACTATCTAATACAGTTCAAATTTTGTGCATGGGGTTGAATTGGTAAATCTTTAATTTAGTGAAACAAAATGGCGTTCTAAAATATATTTTTTTAAATTAGTATAAAGAACCACTTACCAGTTTGTGGTATACTTTTTTTCTTAAATTTTCATTAAAAAGACTTTGCCTATTTTCCCAACGAAGACCCTGTAAATTCGCTTATTGTGAAGTGTTATATTTTAAAAAAAAAAGAGAAATTTATAAGATATATTTTATATAATAACAAATAACATTTAAACTGTGTTATCTGTGTATGGGGTAGAATTAAGTAAGAGTGGAGTTCCAGACATATTTTTGTATTTATAAAGAATTTATGAGTGATAATCAGACTTGGAAAAAAGACTAGTGAGATAAGTGAGAATACATATGATAATAAGGGGTAACAACAAAATTACATTGAGTCAAATAGAACTGGATGTTCCTTACAAATTTTAATTTTTAATACACTGCTATATGCAAAACTTCTATTGCCAAAAATTAAGTTATACATAAGATCCCCTAAAAAAGCATATATATCGAAAGAAGTTCTGGGTAAAACAAATTTACCAACTTTTATATGTATGGCCTTTCAAACATTCTAATAGGCAGCTATTTTATTCCGTGTTTCAATATTTTACCAGTTTCTACCTATGTCACACTTAATTTTTAGGCAAAATATAACAGTCTTTTACACTGATATTTTTAAATTGTACTGGTAGTCTTATTTTGTCGCGCCATTTTAAATTTGTAGCAAAGTTATATTAGTTTATCCCTATAACAAATGTATTCTAATTTTTGAGCAAAACTCAGTAAGTCGTTTTTCTATTCTGATTTTTTAAATATTTTATTTGGCCGTCATTTCCTGCATTCTGAGCCCCCTGATGTCCGCTGTATAACTATAACATATTGATATTGTTTTTGTTCTCACACTTCATTCTTAATATTCACTTTTTAATAATAAGATTAGTTTTAATGCTCATTATTATTTATAAATTATTAATCTCGTTGATATTTTTCAATTTTCTAAGGGCTGCATTACACTGACTCAGAAAGCGTCTGAGTCTGTGCAACGGTTATTAAAATCACTATGCAGACCCTGTTTGCCTATAAACATCACATTTAAATTTTTATATTCTAATATTTTGTTAAATTTTTACATTCCAATATTTTGTATTTCAATTTATTTTTAATATTCTGTATTTCAATTGTTTGAATGTCTTATAAGGCAAATAAAAAGTTTTGAATTTGAATTTGAATTTTGTTCCGCAATCTTAATTTTGTACTAAAACGTTCAACTCTATATAACACTTAATTCTTGTGCGAAATTTTAAATTAATCGAATAAGTAGTTTTTCAGGCTTGTTAAAAATGTTATTAGGCCGCCATTTTGTTTCGCCATCTTTGATCCGTATAAAAAATTTACCAATTCATTTTTATATCACACTATGTGAATAATTTGAGGTAAATTGTATAAGTAGTATTTTGGTTATAATTTTTTTGACGTTTTGCTAGGCCGCCATATTGGATTTTCACCAAAATTTTACCACACAATCCCTTTATGAACCTCAATTTTTGACGGAAATTTGAAGTAAATCGAGTAAATCAAAATACAAGAGTTCTAACCACACTACACCACAACTTGTTACGTTCTGGACGCGCGTTTCGCTAACCAAGTTAGCATCATCAGCAGATGATATAAACTAAAGTAACTTATCCTAACCGAGACTATTTATAGGTAAATGTGGTCACACTTGGTTGCACCCGACTGCACCGTTGTCAAGTAAACAATAGAGGGGACTATAGGGAATAGGCCCTCTGTCTTTATTTAGTGCTTTCTTACCACATTTAACTATTTCTATACTCTCAAATGCATCCAATAATCTATTATTAGATACATTTTTAATCAACTTAAGATTATTTATTCCTATTCGGTGATTGTTTTCCAAAGCATGTTGGGCAACGCTTGACTTGTCTGTTCTTCCGTATCTTAAATGTGCCATGTGTTCTTTAAATGTTTATGGAGCGTTTAGTTTGCCCAACATATTTTAGATCGCAGTCATTACAGCTAATTTCATAGATGCCACTCCTCTCCCTCAAGTCGACTTTGTCTTTGGGGTTTCCAAGGAGATTTTTCAAACTATTCTCTGTTTTGTAGGCTACTCTAAAACCTACGTTTTTAATTACTTTTTCTAGACCTCTCGTATATCTGGGATCATATGGGATTACTATGAATTTATTGGAAGCCTCAGGTATTTGGAGAGTAGTGGCATCTTTTAACATTTTCTTATGCTTATGTCTATTTACTAGTTTATGTACAAAATTATCATTATATCCATTACTTTTAGCTATATTTTTAATCCGATTCATTTCATTGTTAAAACGTTCTTTACTTAGTAGAAAATTGACTAACCTGTGAGTTAAGAAATGGAATGCTGCCATTTTGTGTTGACGGCAATGAAATGAGTCGGATGTTATATATCTATCAGTATTAGTAAATTTCCTATAAATATCAAATTCTAATTTATTGTTATTTCTAATAACTAACGTGTCGAGAAAAGGTACTTGCCCATTGTTCTTCTTTTCGTACGTAAAATTAATGGAAGGATATTTATTGTTTAATGTTTCTAAGAAAGTGTCCAAATTTTCTGTTTTAGTATCAAAAATAGCAAATATATCGTCTACGTATCTATACCACACCCTTGGGAAGTACTTGAGTTCTTTTTTGAATTGGGTTTCTAATCTGCCCATAAACAAATTTGCAAGGAACGGAGATAAGCAATTGCCCATCGCAGCTCCCTCTAGTTGTTTATAATATTTATTATTGTACTGAAAAAAATTTTGATTCATACATAATTTTGTGAGATGTAAATCTCATCAATAATTTCTTTCTTCAAATTATTGATTTCAAGTAGTTCCTTTAGGTACTCTAAAGCTAGTGGTATGGGTACACTAGGAAACAATGAGCTTACATCAAAAGATATTAAAATTTCACCTTCTTTTAAGTGAACATTCTTAATTTTATCTAAGAATTCTAACGAGTTAGTAACCTCAAAGTTATCATACGAGATATTTAATTTGCCGAATTCTTCTACTAACCATTTTGAAATATTGTACGTTGGTGATCCAACAGCTGAAACAATAGGTCTCATGGACTTCCCAGGTTTATGAATTTTGGGAAGGCAATACAGTTTAGATAACTGTGGGTTACTATGTGTTAGTTTGAATTTTAGTTTATCGGACACAAGGTTTTTACACTGTTCTAAAGTACTTTTTACTTCTGTTATCATTTTTGATAACGGGTTTTTCTCAATTAAATCATAAGGACCAGTTTGAATCAAATTGTCTACTCTTTCAAAATAATCTGTTTTGTCTAGTATAACAACCTTATTTCCTTTGTCAGCTTTTAAATAAAAACATTCCTTTTTCTTCAGTCCCTGGATAACTTCAGTGTTTTTATGAGAAACATATTTTGACTTGTTGTTAACAACGTTTTTTGAGATTTGATTTCTGCAAGCCTCTCTAATGAATCCCTTAGTTGACTCTGGCACGTATTGAATGGAACTTTCGATATTCCCTATAATAGTTGGTAAACTATTTTTTACTGGAGGCTCTGCAAAATTCAAACCTTTATTCAAAAGGGTGATTTCTCTATTATCAAAAGACTGAGAAGAAAGATTTTCTACAATGTTCTCGACTTCCGAAGAAATTTGTTTTTGTGGTTTCAACTTTCTCAGTTTGTTTTTAAGTGAACACATTTTCTTCAAAAATTTGGCATCGATAACTACGAACATTTTTCTTTGGAAATCTAACCACTGTTCAAATTCTAAATTACTAAGCTTATAAGTGAGTTTTTTAAATAATCCGTATGCTTCAATTTCAAGCATACTTCGTTTGCTATACAGATTTTTAATTTCTAAATCTAGCCACTTTTGTTTGGCAAAAGATTCAACCTTCCAACGGGTGATTGTTTAGGGATCTTGACTGAAATGAATTTAGGGAAAACTGAAAAAGACTTGCATGATTTTAGAAACCAAATATCTGCTGCTATTAACCTAATCTTAGTACAGTACTTACAATAAAGGTTTTGTTCAAACTTAGTTCAAAACGTTAGGACTAAATCGAGTAAGTAGTTTTTTAGCTGTACCACTAATAGACAGACCGATGGAATTAAGGAAACATGTTTTTTTTTTGAATCTAGGGAGCCAAAAATGTAAAGAACTGTAGAAGCCTTGAAGGGTGATTTTTTCACGATTACACCCCTCTTAGAAAAAACTATGTTATGTACAGTTCTATGGCAAAACATTTTATCTATAGTTTAGACCCTAAAAAGGAGGTAGACACTGAGAAGGCAATTTTGTTTCCATGGATTCAACTATACTATACACTAATACATTTTTATCAAATTCTTTTGCTTACTTTTTTAATAAAATATGTATACAATCAGAGATAGAATTATAGTAAAAGTATTAGCAACGTTTTATTCACATAAACCATTGCTTCATAATTTTTTTTATTTTTTAGAAAAAGTCAAATATTCTTACAAGATTTTATTCAGTTGAAAGAAACAAAGAAAAGATTCGCCAAATAATAAGAAAGTGGTATTACAGTGGATGAAGAAAACGTATAATTCAAAATGCCGTCCAAAAACTGAGTTTTACACTATAGGGTAAATCGTTTTTATTTTTAAAAATGCATTAAATTAATATTGCTAAGCGAATTAGAAAACTTGTCACCATTCAATTAGCTAACGTTAACTAAATTAGAAGAATTTTGAAAACAACTATCGATTCTGAATTACTGAAATAATCAATGAGTTCTCTAAGAATATAAAAGTTTCAGCAGATTATAAGGTCGATTAAGAACTAGAATATTTGAATCTACCAATCATCTCATTTTTCTTTTTCCAGAGAAGGTTTGCATTAAATTGGAAGATTGCAGGTTTTTGTGACTTTTCTGTAGATTTTAACTGTTAGTAATGGAGTGTTATTGCATAAGCTTTATGCATATTTCCTCAGGGGTGAAGTTTAGAAATTGCTTCAATCCTATTTCCAGGGGAGCACATAAACAGTAGTCATTATCCTTCAGACACCTAGTAAGGTTAACATAAATTATGTCATGCTATAGGATTCCGTCCTGGGTCGAATTCTGTTTTTGTTATATATAAAGTCATCTGTCTTTCGTCGATATTGGGGGGACAATTTACAGTATTTGCAGATGGTACCACGGTTTTTCTCGGTATTTTTATTAGTGGGAATTTGAAGTTTAAGGAGCATATTTTGAATTTCAATCCGAAGATTGCATGGGTATGCTATGCTGTTCAGCTGATGATTGTTATGGCATCAGCAAGGATAGTTTACCACTCAATGGGAAATTCGTGCAACTTTCGAGAGCGAGCAGTGAGATGGACTTGTGGTGTCAATGGTAGAGAATCATACATGCCATTAGTCCAGTTTGAAATAAATTAAACTTCAAATCTTTGTATACTTTGTAAATGGTTTGTATGACACACAAGCATAGAAATAGACCACTGGTGCCAGAGCATCCTTACAGAACCAGGTCTCTCTATAGTGAAAAAAATATTATCTTTGAAGCCCAAAAGATATGTTAATAAATCTTCACACTTTAGGGCCTGCTGAGACCAAAAAGAATTAAAAGAACTTTAAAAGAGCCTATTCGTGGAAAGAGCATACAACGACTTAACAGAATACTATAACGACATTCTGAATTATATTTTAATATGCCCCTTCTTATTTTTTTATTTTACTTTAATCCCTGTTGAAGAAGTAATTCATCCATAATCTCTAAGAGACCTAGTTTAATAATTGTAGAAAAGAAAAACAATGTTTCAGTCTCAGTCAAGTGGTTTAATACAGTAAAAAGCTAGGATTACACGTCTTTCGCTAAACAAGCAGGCATCATCAGATTTTAAAACAACAAAAACAGAATAAATAAAACTAGCACATACAACTACAGATAAGTTTGTCTAATTATGTATTTGTTTGTGCCAGTTTTATATATTTTATGTGTTTTTGTTGTTTTAAGATCTGATGATGCCTGTTTGATGAAACACGCGTAATCGTAGCTTTCTCCTGTATTAGACCACTTGACTGAGTCCGAGACATCTTTTTCTTTTCAATAATGAATTACCCTTTTTTACCTATTTGATTTTGATTCTGTAAATGTTCTTTTCCTTTTTTTTGTGGCTTTACATTTGATTACTTAATAATACATATTATTATAACTACTTAGATAATAAAACTGTCAGCTTTGTCAATAAAAATTAGTCTTAGGCAGTAAAGCATATCTTGAGTTGAATTAATTTAACAGTAAAGTAAAATATCCTCTGTAAACTTTGTACAAGAAATCATATAAATAACTGTAATTGTATTTTTGCCAGTGTAGGTAGTTACTGCAAAACAACCAGTTAAATTGTTTATATTAGTGCTTTGTTACTACTTAGCTCTGAATCTTACTATTTTGATTAACAAATAGATTTTTCCTTGCTCTCTATATACAGTTAAAAAGTATCTTACTTCATTTTGCTTTTATTTTGAAAATAGTTTTCGTTCATCTGTATATATTTTGTTTGAATGTTTTTAGAAATTACTCTTTTTATGACAAGTTTATTCATATTTTCTATCTTACATTTTTTTATAATTTATTTATTTTAACAAGCATGAGTGGAACAGGAATTCCCCTTTTTTTCTCAGATTAAAAGTTATCTCTATAATTTTATAATACATTTTTGATATTTAAAATATATATCTGAAATATTTAAACCCCATAATCATTTTTATATTCTTTCTTTTCCAGGTCCCTCTCTATCTGGCAAGCTGAAATCATTGAACAACTTTTATAACCTAAACCAAAAGAAATATTTTGTTACACAACATACAACATATAACATTAGGGGCACGAATTTTAATATATTGTTGTACATTTCTAATGTACAATGTGGTTATTTTAACTTGTCCACATTTTAATCTGGTATAAAATTTTCATTTTTCCAGATATCAAATCAAAATGTTAAGAAAAGAAATTCTATGGCAAGTTACTAAGTTCCCAAGAACACAAATAGAAGTGTAAATTTTCAAAGATATAAATATAACTGGCATTTTTTTTAAATGAGACACATTCTGATTTGCACTTTCAGTAGATAGATCTCAGGCCCCTGGTTCTTGATACCTTTATCCTTCAAAAATGGAGAAAAACTTTGTCATACACATTGGTTTTATGGCATACCCATTCTTTCCTTTTCCATTGTATTTTTAAAAATAAATCTCTAAGTTAGAGCAGATCATAATTTGGAAAAGTTAAAATAATCACGCTGAGTGGTACAGAGTACAGAACTAAATTTTTTGCTAGCCATAGGCAAACATACATTTATTGCTTATTGTAAAAGTTCAGAAGTAGTCTTATTTATTAAAGCATAACTTTATTATATAAAAAAAATTAATTTTTTTGTCTGTTTCATTTTTTGTTGATGTATGTAAAGTATTTTTTAAATTATTTCTTTGTTTAATACATTATTGCATTTATTGTCATAGTAAGTTTTAAATCATGTTCAATGAAAACAACATTGTTGGACATGTAAATTGATCAAAAACTTATCTTCCAACCTGTTGGTATGTATTTATAGGTATTCTTCAATATCCCGACTTTACCCTTCGTATAGTACAATCATAAATGATGGAATTTTATCCAGTTTTTATCACCTTTTTCTAATGACTGAAAATGTATAGCTTATAGAATTTCCCAAAATGAGTAAATTAACTTATTCAGTATTCCTTGTAACAGGAAATTTTTTATTTATTAGGTCATAGATCTGAATGTAAATAATTGGTTTCGCTTTTGTTAAGTGGGCAATATGTTAGTTGAGTTTAGAACGATATGATTTTAAATAAGCTCTATAGGGTTACGCCTAGTTTTTTTAGGTAATTATATATTTCCTTCCAATGTTTTTAAGGCCCCTATTTATTTATTATTGTCTGAAAGGCTAAGTCTATATTAAAAGAAATTCTATATTTTCTGTGATTAATCAGTATTATGTATGGATCAAGCCTTACTCAGCTTGTCATATTGATATCTTTTGTATGCATGTACTTAAGATTTAATAAATGTTTTATATTAGATATTAATTAATTACTTAGGAATGCTGAGCCTATCCATTTTATACATCATTGACCTTCACCTATCACTAGAATAACTATTGACATCTGACTAATTAATAGAGTTCAACAAATATGTCTTCACTTAGAGCATAGTGTACAGATATTTATTTACATTACTGAACATCAACAATTTCTGATTGTTAAAGAATATAGTAAAATTTATAAAGTTTATTATTTACTTACCAATATCTTGAATACGTGAATATATTCTTAAAATATCTTCTAATGTCTGACCTGCAACTCTTGTGGCAACGTGTCTGTGTTGGCTTTGAAAGTTTGTTTTTAAAAATATTTTGTAGGTATGTTTACATTCACTTTTTAGATATCCTAAAAAATAAAAGAATCATTCATAATTCCATTTAAGATGCATTGAAAAAAAAGGTCAATTCTATTTAGTCTTTTCAAACACCCTAAATGAACATATTATGAGTGAAAGCTGTAAATGGCACATAATTTTGTAGTCAACAAATAGGTACATAAGCAAGTTTATTTTTGAGGTATTATTTACTATTTTGGAGAAATGGATATGAATGCCAACATTTATTTTACGCAAATCAGAAACATGAAATATATAAGCGTTCTAACACTATAGAGTTAAAATCATAACAATTACTTAATTTAAAATCTTTAAATTCCTTTGACATAATAAACTGAAAATGTATTTCAGTTTGTGTTCGAATCCCGCCAACCTTACCTAGAACCAATCTTTTAATCTGCTTCTCATATTCCATAATGATTCTCTCCACAATTGCCACTAAAAACAAAACCAATATATTCACTTTACTTCAATATTTTAATGCAACATTTTAAAATGTACAAATTCAAATGAGCCATTAAAATGTTTAATATTCTGAACAGTATGCATAAGAAAACAGAAAATCTTACAAACAACAAAAAAATTATATGAGGTTCCAATCAGTGTTGCCATCTGAGGCTAACAAATTATCCCACAACCAGTTAAACTGTTCCACATTACACAGGATTAGTCCCGTTACCGCAAAAAAAAAATGCTCCTGAGAAAAAATGACCAAAAAATTGAAAAATTTAATTTAGATTAATATTATTTTAGGCTAATATTTGAAAAGTCTCTTAAAATTAAATATAACTTTGTCTCCAGAAGTGCCGCAAAGTCCCATGAAATGGAATACATTTCATAAGATGGCAACTTTAATAATCTGATAATTCCAGTGTTACCAATGCTCCGACACGAAAATATCCACCATTCCTCTCAAAAAAATCCGATTTTTATCCGATTTTTGTTCAAAAACCTCCCAAATAGGGATGAACGGAAATGAATTAGCTGAACACTTGTCGATAAAATTAAATTATCTATAAGGACGCCTTAAAAAAAAGTTTTCATATTGTTAAATATGTAGACCACTTATTAACTATAAAAAATACTGTATATTGTTTTTTTTAAATTTGCTGTTCGGAATTACGGAAAATATACCAGTTAAACCTTTGACCGAAATGATTAGAAGCTAAAATCTAGTATATTTTACAGTGTTGCCATATATTTTCATGAGTATGATTAAATACTTGCTTTAATATAGACTCGGAATACTTTACGGCAAACCTAACCAATACTAGCCTAACCTAATATGTATTTTTTACTATAGATTTTAGTTAAAAAAAAATAAAAAGTCACGGCCTGCACGGGACGGGGATCCATTGCATCCAAAGTTGAATGTCTTGCCACTGTTTCTCGGACAAAGTTTAACGAACTTACTCTGATATCTCTAATATTTAAGATATACAGGATTTATGCGTTCTTGAAATAATCTTCAATGTGTCCGCATTAAAAACGTGACGGAAATTAGCCAATCAAATTAGCAATTGTATTCCGGATCCGTGTCGCTTAGGTTTATTTAAATTTAGTATAAACCACAGTCATAATCAGGTACTTGAAAAAAGTATGTACAGGTAGAATAATACAAAAACTAGGAATAAAAGAACAAGGAACAAATAGTATTTTTATATATATAAAAAAATCAAGGAATAACAAGTGTTGGCTATTGCTTCGAACATCCGTCTTTCATTTGTTATTTATTGCCATTTAAATAATGCGTTAGAGAAGGATGGCAGTCCTAAATAAAACACATGTGTCAGTTTCGCAACCCGTTTTAATAGGGAGGAGCAAGAAGTATCGACTCGACAGATATTGCGCAGTTGCCGACTGTACCTATTCAGTCTTCCCGAAATTTGTATTAAATTTCCCGATTGTCGTCCTTTGTTTTGCATAGTCTATATTTGAACCCAAAAATCCGCCAAATATCCACTTTTTACTAAAATATCCGAAAAAACTCCGAAATATTTTAAAATCCGAAAAAAATCCATCCACTGGATAATTCATTAAATCCCACTAGCTGCTCGTAACGACTGCAAATTAACGAACTTCGTGGGGTTTAGCTGTCACCACTCGCCGCGAGAGTTGCTAATCAACCAAAACCAGTGAAGGCAATGTGTATTTATCTATTAATTTTTATGTTTTTTATTTATTTTATCGCAGGTGCAATATTTTAAGGCAGGATTCTGACGATTCATTTATTCAGTTGCGATGTGTATTTTATGTTAATATTCAAGAAACCTACACTAAAAAAAATTATTTTTATCTTATATCGTCATGAGTCTCTCAAACAAATTATTATTTGTATAATTAAGCTCTTGAGGAATTTCAATTTGTTGATAATTTTAATGTAGATTGTAGAGGGCGCTCTCTGCAGTATTTCGGCTGCAAAAAGTGGCACTTACTGTATTTATGTTTTTATTAAAATATAACTTTTCTCCTGTTTTTGAAGCAAAAAGATATGCCTTTAAAATGTCGTTCCGAGCAACTGTTTTCGAAATTTTTGCATTTAAAGTGCCCAGTGTGCTTTTCGAAATACTTAAAGTGGATCTATTGCTGGGCCTTCACCATTTCATTTTTCTCAAGATATTTATTTACCAACTCAAAAATATTAATGTGCTAACATTGACAATTTTCAAGTATCAACATTTCATAAAGAGTTGAAGATAAGTATATAGGATATCATACATGAAACATGTCTAGAATTTTCCTTAGAATCCAAAAATGTCGTAATATACAGTGTTCCATTTAAAAAAGTAACGTGAAATATTCTAGTATTACGTAAAAAATCCAGAAGTAAAAATAAAAATCGACGTGTTTTTATTTAAAGTTAACCTGCCCACAGATATTCCTATTACTCCAAAATTTATCAGCAAAAATTAATTTTATTAAAAATTATTATTTTTATAATATAATAAATTATAATTATTAAAAATTTATATCAATAAACAGCGAAAAATGTTTGCTTGTTCGCGAAAAATGTGTGCTTGTTCTATCATATTTCAACATACAACTTTATGAAAAACACAAACATGTTCACAGAAATAGAAAATGCCTTTTGTAGGTTCCCACATATACTTGGAAGCAAATCGGCGAAAAATTGAAAATTTTACCGATATGCATATATTAATATACCGATATGACACTACTAAAAGTTCCATATTATTTCACGTCTCGCGCAACATTCAAACAAAACAAGCGTTGCCATTCGAGACACAGGTACGTTCGGCTAAATATGGAACGCCGTTTTACTTTTTAGTCTGCTATATGCCCGGTATTAATTTAAATTGAATGAGACTTCATTATGGCAATATATTTTATAATATTATAATAAAAATGTAATTTTAACTGAATCCTTGGAACATCTAGAGCTAAAGCCTTCATATAGATTTTTAACAATCAATTAATTTGATTTAGCTATTAAAATGTATGTCAGGATATTTGGATGGGTCTTTACAAAATTAATTCAATTTTCATTATATTATTATAATTAAAATGCATTTTTTTTATTATAATATAATTTTATTACTTACAAATTTGTTGATATCAATATTTATCCAATATTTAACGAGTACCTTTGTAGTATTTTGTGGGAAACAATATAGCCGATTATCAATTTTTATGAATAGTATTTTCATTTACAGCAATTTATATGATTATCTATTTTCATTGAAACCAATTTCCATTGATATCAATTTCGATTGAATACAAGCACCTCGAATGCATTTTTATTATCGGAAGTTTCGCCATCTATAGCCTCCCAAAAGAAATATAATGTGTTTGCGTGAGTGTGTTCGATAACTCAAATTAATTTGCGAATGTGTCGTCATACGAAAGAGAAGTCTTCGCGCTCAAAAAGGTTTGTAAAATTCTGGAGCTTCTCTGGTCTGGTATTCTGTGTTCTGAAGTATGAGCCGACTTCTTTGGTTTGCGTATTGCGCTAACATTGGATTGCATTCTAATAATCTTGCTTGCTGATTTTTTAATATCATTTGTGCAATAAACGACGATGATACGGACCGAATTTAAACTCGTCTTTCTCGCGCAAGTACGTCACATCTATGTACAGCGTTCAGTAGGGAGTCAAATAGGCCGTAATGCATTGTCATTTGAAAACGTTTGTAGAATTTACGCTTCAATAAAATGTTTTTAAAATTATCAAACTAATTATTTTGAATCTAAAGATTTTATTTTCAATACAGTTTATTACGTCCTACCTGTGCAGTTGCAGGCAGTAGAAATCGAGATTGAAATTATAATCGATAAACAAAAGTGACAGATATAAGATATTTCAAATTTCCAAAATAATACATTTTCAAAAATGTGGATTGGTGCTTACCGTCAAGCTATTAAGATAAATTTAAAAAATGGTAATTTAGGATATATTTACTATAATAATAGAACAATATAGTTTTAGCTACTTGTATAGGGCACTTTTAAAACTGGTTTGTATTTTTCAATTGCAAGTAAGAACTAAAAATGTCAATAGACGGCACTAGTGCAGCAACTCAAGTAACAAATGTTATAAAATATGAATGGAAGTTTCCCCTGCAATTATTTTACTTGCAGCATTCTTAACTTTTATTTTAAATTAATTAATTATTTTAATCAAAATAAATATCACGAATCCTCACGATGAGCACTTTAGATAATCTGATATTTGTAAACTTCAATTTTATTTTCTTGCTGAATGCTGAAGAGACCGGCGTGAGCATACCGTTGTAAGTGTATCGTGGTGTTAATCATAATTTTATAAACAATGAGTATTAAAAGGCGACTCGCATGTTGCGTTATAGAGGCTGCTTTTCTAGAAGCAACAAGGCCGAATTAACTACTTACGATGGTTGGGGCTCATCTGGGCGAGGCAAAGTTTTGCGATGACAAAAAACGGTCAATGGGTTTTACGTATTTGGGGGCCCTTCGGCAGCAACTCAAAATTTACATGTTGACAAAAAAAAGAAAAAATCCTCAGTTTTGTATTTCGCTCGCTGATGTCTCTCGGGGCCCCCACCACATATTTGAGCCGTACGCGTTGTGGCCTTTTCAATCATTAAATCCCCACAAAAACAAGACGCGCAAGCTCTGTGCTGGGGCCACTGCTGACGCGACGGCGCGGCGGGGGCCTGAGTCAGTGGCGGGCCGTTAGTATATGAAGTGGGAGGCGTTTTAGTTTTAAATAAATTTGTACAAGCTATATTGTCACAGATTACAAAACAATCTGTGAAGTAACACTTATTTTCTCGGTTAGTGATAGTGTCTGATTATGATGTTAATGAAAGGTTTATAATTTGAATCGGCCATTGAATTCGGATTTATTTTTTAATTTATCAAATAAATATATATATATATATATATATATATATATATATATATATATATATATATGTATACAACCATTATTGTTAAGCCCCGTTTATACAATGATATAACAATTTCAATCAAACAACACAACCTTTATTTTATTGGTAGGTGTAAAATAAAGCAATGAATGTTCTTCCAGCAAAAGCTGAATCTGATTTTTTATCCAGAAAGCTATTTTTATGTTTTGAAATCTGAAATGCGTGTTTAAACGTTCTATCTGTAGCACCTCCACTTTGCGTTTTTATCTATTTTGTTTTATGATATATCTTACTGTAACAGTGTTGCCGTATCTTCTTTTAGTTCCGAATTTCTGCTATTAACTTTTGTTTTTTAAATGGGACGCCCTATATTTATTTGTTATTTTGATTTACTATGATATTGTAACTTCAACCATGACGTGTCAAACCAGAACCTTCGTATATCAGGGTGACTAGAAATTGCTTAGGCTTAAATGCATATTATGCCTTTATTTGCCGATTTTTTAAAATACTGCATATTGTTGTGGGGGTATCATTATATATTACTCGCAAAGGCTAACCCGAAGAGCGACATTAAAAAAAAAGATTTTTTAGAAAAAACCGTTTAATATTTAAATGGGCGTAAAAGATGTTTAGTGAATAGACAGATAATTTTATTTTTCTCAGGGTTCTTGGAGGTAAGTTAATAGTTTTTGCCAAATCACAGCACTCTAGATTGAGAAATAAAAATTAGTTAAAAAATAGCATTCAATGTGAGAATTACATATGGTTGTACTTGGAATATCTCAACCATTGAGGTAGTATACCGGAATGGTCCCAACGAATGAAAACACGCAAACATATACAGGGTGTTACAAATTCGATACAATGTCGGTTAAAATAGAGCAAAGTTGCGCAATTTAACATCGAATAATAAGTAGTTGACAAAGTTAGACAATTATGACTACCTCCGAGGATATAGGTACGTAAAATACCGAAAAATCAGCTATACATATTTTATTTTTTTCAGGCTGCATTTGAAGAGATATCACAAAATAAATTTTATATCTTTATAGCTACTTTCCATTATCAACAAGATGGTGCACATAGATTTGAAATCCGACGTTTCTTTTTCGCGGTCAGATCAACTAATTTTTTTTTAGATAGACCTGCGTTTTTTAAAAGCCCTTGATTTCATAATATGTGCGTGAGTACCAGAATGTAAAAACTAAAAATAGAAAAAAAAATCAGCTTTGTAGGTTAAACTTGTGTAACCTACAAAGCTGTGTGTAAAGAGACCTTGTGAACAAAATTACCAAGATAATAGGGCATGAATGCAATGTTTTTGTTTTGGGGTATTCTTCAATATAACATGTTCTGCATTCCAACATACGACAGTTTCGGTTTGAGTACGTGCAGGAGACAAATGCACCCTGCATCCCCTTTCCCCCCGAGCTAATAACCCAAGCAAAAATTACATTATATAAAGCATTTCTGGACTTTTACCTCACAAACATTGAGAACTTTGTTTTTTTTTAGTCTTCATGCTTATGTTGTTCCAACAAGAACCTAGAACTTTTTTTTAGTTATCAAATGTTTGCCTCCCCCTCTAAGACGGCATTCTAAATACACCACTGATGTGTTCATTTTTGCAAATCCGTATCTTGATCGACACGCAGCTTTGAAAGTGAAGTGCACATACCTATAAATTATAATAATTACTCACATATTAAACAAGGGAGACAAACATGAAAATAGTGTCCTAATTATCAAATAAATATTGTAAATAAAGATATAGTGATATACCTATCCAACTTTACTACAGTTTGCTTTAAATAGGGTGACCACATATACTCTTTTTAAGAGGAATGTTCTCTTTTTCGGGTCCATGTACTCTGGTACTTTTACTATTTCCATAAATACGACAAATATCCTCTATTATGAGAAATCTGGGACAAATGATCTCTATTTTGCGAAATCTGGTGCCATTTTCTAATTATTTTTGTTATTTTTAGTCCATATTATTATGTGTATTATAATTATTATTGAAAGTCATTGAATTCTGCGAAAGTGATAAGACTTTACTTAATTATTATACGCTGGTACCTATTTTTACATTTCGTCGAAATATACTCTTTTCATTTAAAAAAAATCTGGACAGCCTACTTTAAATCACGTTTAAGAAGCCAAAAAAAACTGTAGTAGAGCATGTCGCCGGCACACAGCTTCCAGGAGAAATTGCAATTTGCCATTACAAATTACATTGTGTGGTAATCTGTGAATTATAGCTGGGAAATTCAAAACCTTCTTTTCTTTATTCTGGTATAAATATATAGAATAGCTTGTTTCGGAATAGGATGTTGGGAGCTAGATACGTTCGTTTTAACTTTTTTTCATTATGATCTGTATTTTGTACGTGGTCACATTTTAAATATAGGGGTGTATATCGTATTCCGCAATGATTTAATAACTAAGTATTCCCAATCGAACAATAATTAAACACGTTTTAACTGTCATTGATTACCTACGAATATGTTTTTCATTATTCGCATCCGACTCGTCATAACATCATGCACAACACAGTCTTAATTTTATATGCACTTTTAAATCTTCGAACGCATGCCTAGCCAGAAACTCGGGTATTTAAAAAATTACAGATTTCTGCTCTTGTTGTTCTTAGTTTGCACTAGATCGCTCCACGTCCGATAATTAAAATTGAAACAAGGTGGCTGCATTCAATGAAAATTGATATTCAGAAGAATCGACATTAATAAAAATTCGAAATCAAAACAATGCATATTAAATAAAATCAGTTACCTTATACCCGCTAATCATTTAAATTCCACAACTCTTATACAATTAAATCTCGTATTAACTTTTATTTATTTATTCAAATGTATATTCAAGTATTTTAATTTCAATGGTAAAGGGCCCGTGTTATATCCGTTTGATGTATAGTTGGCGCATTACCTTTCTGGAATGACGTCATTTTTGGTTATTTTTGTTTGATTTATGTTAACTGACAGTGACAAAAACATTTTGAAAAAACTCATTGTCGTTTCTTTACAACAGTCAATGCCGGTTTTGGTTATGTGTCTTTCAGAATATATTCGTCAAAATTGACATTGATTTGTTGTGATTCTTTTTAAACTTTTGCAAGATGCCGCGAAGATATAATCAGCAATCACAGCTAATAGTTTTGAATATCTTGGCTTTTTTTCAATTGGAAAAAGAGCAAGCTAAAAATGGAATCCTTCCGCAAACTGATAATATAATTGAACGAGCTTCAAATGCAACAAAACTTAGCCATACAACAATCATAAATATTAAGAAAAGAGGAATAACGAGCGATGAATCCTTTACCTCCAGAATCTCTCAAAAGCAAAAAGAGGTAAAAACAAAAATTACAGATTACTTAAAGAACAAAATAAGAGATACGATCTACTGCATGTATGCGAAAAATGAATATGTTACAATGCAGACTTTGCTTAAAAAACTAAAAGAGATAAATGAATATTTTAATTTTTCCATCACCTCGCTAAGAAAATACGTAAAAAGTATTGGTTTTAAGTGGAAGAAATCAAATAATAGAAAATACCTGATGGATTTGCCCCACATCGTCCACAAGAGAATCAATTTCTTGAGGGAATATGTCAAAAATCAAAATCTAGGACAAGATGCTTATACCACCGTATTTATTGATGAGACTTGGATTTTTAGTAAAGGTTCGTTTAGAAACAGCTGGCAGGATAACACTATGTCTACAAGTTCTAAAAAAGCTAGTGAAGGTCATCGATATATTGTAGTTCACGCTGGATCAAAGGAAGGATTTATTAAGGGGGCTAGTTTAATATTTAAAAGTGGACTAAAAAGCGGAGATTATCATGACAATATGAACAAGCAAAATTTTGAAAATTGGTTTAAAAATCAGCTGGTACCAAATCTTCCTCCAAAAAGTTTGATAGTGATGGACAACGCAAGCTATCATTCCGGCCTTTTAGAGGATATTCCAAGAAAATCATGGACAAAGCAGAGATTGATTGGATGGTTAAAAGAAAAGAACATTGACTTCCAAGAGAGGGCCATGAAGGATGAAATATGGAGCATTGTAGAAAAAAATTGTAACATTGAAAAATCATTCTACCTTGACGAATATGTGAAACCTTTGGGCCACAAAATTAAGACTTCCTCCATACCATTGTCAATTTAATGCTATTGAAATAGTATGGTCTGAGTGTAAGAGGAAATACGACCAATACATTGCTAGTCTCAAGGGGACACCATCGGAAGTTTTGGCCATGTGGGAAAAAGCGATAAATGAAGTATCTTCAGAGCATTGGAAAAATTATGTCAGCCACACAGAAAGGGTAATCCAAGAAGCTTGGAAGACAATACAGATATGTGATGCTTCAGACATTGCGCCACTTGTAATTAGTACCGACGAAGACAGCAGTGACGATGAAGAATTTAGTTCTGATTCTGAAGACAGTGAAGGGGAGTAGTTTTTATTTTTAAAGTTAGTTAGTTATACATTAATTTCTCTCTTTTAGTTTTTAAAGCAAAGTCTGCATTGTAACATATTAATTTTTAGCATACACGCAATAGATCATATCTCTTACTTTGTTCTTTAAGTAATGTGTGATTTTTGTTTTTACCTCTTTTTGTTTTTGAAACATTCTGGAGGTAAAGGATTCATCGTTCGTTATTCCCCTTTTCTTAATATTTTTTCAGTATTGTCTGTAATTGAGAATTAAAATAATTTTGATGAAAATGGGTAACTGGCGTCAATTTATTACATTGCAAACAAAGAATAAGACTAAGATGAAAGAATTTATATTAGTAAAGTCTTATTTGCAAAATAATTGTAGTTTTTGAAGTTATAATAGTTATTTTTGTATTAAGTGTGCAAAATGAGGGTTTTTTTATGGCAATGAGAGTGTTAATTTTTTGCCAGCCATTTTCGACAAGTTGCAGCGCTTTCTGTATAGAAAATGCCAATTTTAAATTCGCTTTAGCCAGTGCTGAACGCACCCCTCCTATCTACATCACTGCATACGTTTAGGTTAGGAATCATCGCTGAAATATAAATAATATAAGAAATACGTTATTTGAAACCAGCGTGACGTCATTCCAGAAAGGTAATGCGCCAACTATAGTATAAATTACATATAAACGAAAATCAAAATCAAAATAATGAGCATTTTTCTATTTACATTTTTAGGGTGTTAATGGAATTGACATTAAAAAGAAATGATATCGTAAGAGATGCTTTAATTTTTTTTGATATGCGATAAAAATAAATTAATTTGTTTTATTACATGAGTTCTTAAATCAGATTTCCCTTCATACGGTTGAAATAAATTAATCTCCACAAAGTCGTTATTGCATTCTAATGTTTTCGGTATTAATATTAATTTACTGCGATCCCGTTTGAAGCGATTACATTTTAATAAGAGTCAATTTATTAACTATTTAAACTGATTTTTGTATATGGCATTTATTTCATACCAATTTTTATTAACATCGATTTGTTGAAATGCAATAACTAAGGAAAGACGCATGTATATAGAAATTTTAAGTAGGCTGTATACGTGTTAAAAAAGGATAAACAACTACTTTTTTGTGGTATCAATTGAAATGGTCTGCAAAGAAATTGCTTATCATAAAAATGTCATTCGGTAAAATCGGTATCCACAAAAATTCGATATCAGAAGAATTAAAAAGAATAAAAATTGTATGCAGGCAGCATCATTTATATGTTTTGCAATTAAATTTGGTATCAAAGACGCGTATGACTAAAAAGTAAAACGGCGTTCCATAGCTAAACAGGATCAATTGGTACCTCCGGTTACTAGCCGCGGGTTTAAATCCCAAGCTAGTATTGCTTGGCCGGTATTATGAATTATGTCCGTGCCAAGTTGCGGATAATTACCCCAAATGCGGGTATTTTGAACAATCTTACGGATAAAAGATCGTTGAGCATAAAAACAGGTAATCGGGAGTTTCACTAATTATAGGGCATTTTATAATTAATCAAGTTTAGGTTTTTGATTTTTGAAAATAAAAGATATTGTTTTTCGAAAATAAAAGATATTGTTTTTCGAAATTTGAAACTTTTGATAATCCAGTCACAGTTTTCTGGATGGATATTAGACCCTTATTTTCGCAAAACCTGTTGACTTTCATAAAAAGTGCTCTTAATAGAAATTATTGGGAATTTACGCAGATTTTTAGATTATACGCTGTATAAAGCATGATATAAATCAAACTAGAACTAAAAGAAATGTGCTGATAAAATATTGGTAAAACACACACACACACACACATATATATATATATATATATATATATATATAAAATATATATATATATATATATATATATATATATATATATATATATATGTGTGTGTGTGTGTGTGTGTAAAAATATTGGTAAAACACATATATATGTGTGTAAAATCGGATGTTTTTTCCTATTTCATATTATTTTATCGAAGAAACCGTTTTTTTTTCTGGTGTTTTGATGCTAAAATTCGGCAGAAATGTTTAGTAAGTTTGTTAGATCAAGAGATTATGGACGCATTTTTTAAATATATTAGAAGGATTTACAGACAATGGCTACCGGACTCGCCTAAATTATAAAGAAGCCTGCTATCCAGTGGGAACTTAAAATTTCGACATTCATTCCTTAATTATATTCTAATTTATGTTTCATTTATCGACTGAAAACTGTAAGATGGAAATAATAATGCATCAGACTGACTTACTACCAAAAGTCTCTATTCGGAGGCGAGAAAGAAAGCTTCGAAAATGCCAAATGTGATTTTGGCGAAACGTCAGCAAAACTGTTCTTTTCAGAACGACAATAGTGGACGGATGTACACCCGGAATGAAAACACATTATATATATTGTTCCGGATTGGCCGGTACACAAACACGTAGAATCTGAATGCACTCCTTTTATTCAAAACACAGGTTACAGGTATCAAAGGTAGAGACTGGTTATACTTAACAATCGTAACTAAGGTAACTTTAAACTTGTCAATGTCAGGTTTTTAACACTTCGAAATCTCAATTATAACTGAATCCAAATGAGGCCTCGCGGCGCGCTTATATAGCCTTTAGAAAAGGATGGAATAATCTAGAAAATTCTAGAATAATCTAAATAGTACAGGGTGAGATGAATTAAGCCTAACAGAACATTCGAGAACGATTTTTGACACTAACATAGTCGTTACATGGATAAAAATTAAGGTAAGTCTACTTCAATAAAATAACAAACAATAAATAAATTCATCTAAATCTTAACAAATCTATGACTAGGGCTAAATTCGTAACATTACCCCCTTCCCAGAGTTGATCGTCCCGATCAAACATCTTCGGTATCTTGGTAACGGGCTAATCGATGGAGATGCACCACTTTCATTTTTGCATGAGGGCTTTTCTGAATCCGGTATACCAAGTCATTCAGTCGGGTCACCACACGATACGGGCCTTCCCATGATTTCTGCAACTTCGGCGAGCGTCCCTTAGTTCTTTTTGGATTGTATAACCAAACTTTTTCACCGACTGTAAATCCAGTGTGATTGGCTCGTAGATCGTAACGTGACTTATTCTAGCGCTTTCTATCTGTAATTTATGGCGGACTTCTTCATGGATTTCTCTAAGGCGTTTACTAACCTGGCTGGCATAATCCGTAGTAGTTATCTTATAGTTCGGAGGTCGTCCAGTCAAGAGGTCGACTGGAAGCTGTAGATCAGATCCAAATATTACACTGGCAGGTGTTTTTCCAGTGGATTCATGAACTGCAGAGCGATAGGCCAGTAAAAATGGTTGAATACATTTATCCCAGTCACTTTGTTGTTCATTAACTTGGATTTTCAGGTAGTTCTCCAAAGTTCTATTAAATCTTTCAACCATTCCATCTGACTGCGGATGAAGAGGTGTTGTTCTTGTCTTATGAATTCCTAATAGGCTGCACAAGCTTTTGAATACATCGGATTCAAAATTTCTGCCTTGGTCGGAGTGTATTTCCCTTGGAATTCCATATGGGTAAATCCATTCATGAAATAGTACGTCGGCGACAGTGATGGCTTCTTGATTGGGTATTGCGTAGACTTCTGGCCATTTGCTGAAGTAATCCATCGCTACTAACACAAAGCGATTCCCGGACTTACTAAATGGAAATGGTCCTGCTACATCTATGGCAATTCGTTCGAAGGGTGCTCCCACGTTGTACTGCTTCATTTTGCCACGAGTACGAGTTTGGGGTCCTTTACTAGCGGCGCAGTCTTCGCAGGTTCGGCACCAATCTTTCACATCTGTACGACTTCCTAACCAATAAAACCTTTTACGAACTTTTTCAAGAGTCTTCATAACACCAAAATGTCCTCCGCCTACACCGTTGTGTACGGCTTGCAACACTTCAGGAATTCTCTTTGAGGGCAAAATAGTTTGGTATTTGTTATTTTTGCCATCAGAACTTTCCCAGATTCTTTTTAACAGGCCGTCTTTTATCACCAAAGAGTCCCATAAAGCCCAGTATCCTTTAAATTTCTGGGATTTGGCTGCAATTCCTTGGTAACAAGGTCTTGGTGAATTTTCTAATTTCAGTTTAATTATAGGGCCAATATCTGGGTCTACTTGCTGATCTTTGGATAACATTTTAGAGTCCCACTCTGGAGAGCTTTGAAGTGCTGTTCTTCGACAATGAAAATCGTCAGGATCTTCTCTTTCCTCGTGTCTGTTGCAATGTTTACAACTTTCTGGGCATGGTCTTCTTGATAAAGCATCAGCATTTTTATGATTTAACCCTTTGCGATGTTCAACTTTAAAGTCATATTCCTGTAGGCGCTGCAACCACTTGGCTATTTGTCCTTCGGGATTCTTAAATTGTAGCAACCATTTGAGTGATGCATGATCCGTCCTTAAAAGGAATTTTTGCCCATACAAGTACTTATGAAAGTGCTCCAATGTTTTAACAATAGCCAGTAATTCTTTCCTTGTCACACAGTAGTTGCGTTCAGGTTTAGAAAGGACCTTGCTGAAATAGGCTATTACTTTTTCTTCGCCATTTTGTACTTGTGACAAAATACCACCAATAGCGGCATTGCTAGCATCGGTGTCTACAATAAACATCTGGGATGGCTCAGGATATGACAACACTGGAGGATTACACAAGGCTTGCTTCAAGTTGTTAAATGCTTCTCCACATTCTTGGGTCCATACATAGTTGTGACTGCTTTCAGTAAGTCGATGTAATGGTCTAGCGATATTAGCAAAACCTTTTATGAATCGTCTGTAGTACGTACAAAGTCCCAGAAAACTCCTTAGTTCATGTCTGTCCTTTGGTATTGGCCAATTTTGAATGGTTTCAGTCTTCTCAGGATCGGTTTTTACACCATGTTCGGTAATTACATGGCCTAGATATTTCACTTCTTTTTGAAAAAACTGGCACTTTTTGGGACTGAGTTTTAAGCCAGCCATTCTCAGTTTCTGGAAAACAGCTTCAATATTCTTTAAATGACCTTCAAATGTTTTCCCAAGAATAATGATGTCATCTAAATATACTAGGCATGTTTCCCATGTCATTCCATGTAATGTCAGTTCCATTAAACGTTCAAAAGTTGCTGGGGCGTTGCATAATCCAAAAGGCATAACTTTAAATTGCCACAGTCCAGTCCCAGTAGAAAACGCTGTCTTTTCTTTATCATCTGGATTAAGCTTAACTTGCCAATAACCACTTTTCAGGTCTAGGGTTGAGAACCATTTTGATCCTGTTAAAGTGTCCAAGGTATCATCAATTCTTGGTAAGGGAAAGCTATCTTTCTTTGTGACGTCATTGAGCCTGCGGAAGTCGACGCAGAATCTCGTGGAGCCATCTTTCTTCTTAACTAAGACTACTGGTGACGACCATGAACTTTGAGATGGTTCTATAATGTCTTGTTTTTCCATATCCTTAAGCATCTGATTAACTTCATGTCGCTTTGCCAAAGGTATTCGTCTTGGAGGCTGTTTTATCGGCGCTGCATCACCAATATTAATTCGATGTTGAACTATGTTAGTTTTTCCTAAGTCGCTGTCATACAGAGAGAAAACATTTTGATTTCTTCTCAAAAGTTCTTCCAACTTGGTCATCTGAACCTTATTCAGTAAATGTGGCGATTTCACCAGGTCTTGGAGTACCTTAGGTAAAGTAGTTCCAGGTTCTGAAGGTGGTACGTTTGTACAGGTAAATATTGTATTAGCAGGTTGACAGGTTCCGATCTTGTCACCTTTGTTTACTTGCTGGGGATGACCTTTCAGATTCATCATTTTGACAAACATCATGTTTCCTCTACAATGAGTTAAGGTTCTTGCTGGTAAAATTCCCTTCGCATGTAGTGGACAGTCTTGAACTGGTTCGAATAAAATTACTTCTTCCTCAAAATCATCAAACGTCGCTTTTACTACACATTCCGAACAGGCAGGTAAGGTAGTATCTTCTAGCAAAACCACTTCTCGGATAGTGGAATTATTTCTTTGTGGCAGGTTCATAACTATTTCTTCATTTTTTGTACGGAGGACTCGTTGAGGTATCTCAAGAATAAACTTATTTTGGTTCATAACATCAAGACCAAGTATGACATCTTCCATTATATCTGCGACGAAAATAGCGTGTATGAAGGTAGTGTTCCCCAGGGTTATTTCAGCCTCATGAATGCCTTTCACAGGTATAATTTCACCATTGGCGGTTTCCAAGACATATTTTTTGTATGGATTTTCTATCCTGCAAGGCGCTATAATGTCTGGCCTCACGATGGTGTGTGTTGAACCGGTATCCAGTACCATTTCACAGTCCCGAGCGCATATCTTCCCCGGTACTACCAAGCTAGAGCCATTATTCTGCAGCCGGGATACTTTGATTTTTGTTGTTGTCGATGGGGCTTGGTAGCACCTAGCCAGCTTTCGCCCCTTAAAACTGGCTAATGGGAGTTTTCCTGAATATCTTCAGGGATCCCATTGCTGGTACATCGGCTTTGCACATGTCCCTCTTTACCACATTTCCAACAACGGATGCCTTTTCTTTGTCGGAAAGTTAAAGATTTATTTTCGTCTTTCTGATGTTTAAGAAGAATCTCTTGCAGTTCTTTTAAAAGGTTCGAAGCATTTTCATTTGTAGTCTGGTATTCTGGAGTGTAATGTAGTCTACGCAGTTTTCCTTGACCCCTGGATGTTTGTTTAGCTGTTTCGAACTGAAGGGCATATGCCAGAGCTTCTGAAATCTTCTTTATTCTAGCTATTCTTAAAGCTTGGTTGGTATCAGGATCACGAAGGCCTTCGATAAAACTGCTTACTGCCAACTCTTGCTTGATCTCTTCAGGGTAGGATGGATAAGTCAAGTTAATTAGTCGCACGATATCGGTTGCATACTCTTGAAGACTTCCGTTATATTTTTGTCTTCGACATTGAAATTGTGCTTTATAAACCTCCTGTAGATGTGCTTCTCCATAACGCATTTCTAGATGGCTTACTAATGTCTAAAAGTCATTTTGTTTATCTTCGGGTATGTTCCTTAACACCTCCATTGCTTCGCCACGCAAGGAACAAACCAGCGCTCTTGCCTTTTCGGTGGAATCTCAACTATTTCCTGTTGCGGCAGCTTCAAATTGTTTCAGGTAAGTAACCCACGGCACCTTACTATCGAACGTAGGTGGCTTTATCACATGCGATAAAGAGACAACGTCGGATTTGAACTCACTGTGCTGTCCAAATTTCTGCATCTGGGATCGTAAACTTTGGACTTCTTGCTGCATTTGGTTATGAACCTCCTGAACTTGCGTTTGCACTTTCTTCTCCATTTGTCCCATTTCCTCTTTTACATATTCTTTGGTTAGCGTCAGTTCAAGCAACGTTTTTCTAGTGATTTCTTCATGATTCTTTTCCATTTCTTGCATTTTTTGTTTTACGTCTTCTTGGTGGCTCCTCATATCTTCAAGATCATTTTTTATGTCTTCTTGGTTCTTCCTCATGTCATCTGTAAGTTCTTGCTTTAGTTCTTCTTGGTTCCTCTTCATATCTTCCTTAATTTCTTGCTTCATGTCTTCTTGGCCTCTCTTCATGTCTTCTTGGGTTTTCTTTATTTCTTGTTTTACATCTTCTTGGTTTTTCTAAATGTCATTATGCATTGCAATAATCAAGTTCATCAAAGAATCCAAATTTGCTGCCATGATTATTGCTACTAATAGAAACTATTTCTTTCAGATAAATTTACATACCCAATATAACCCTCCCATTTTAATGAATTTAAATAGATCCGAGATCATGACCGCTGACCCGGGTCTTCAAAATGATCTAGGCTTCCCACCGCTAATGCTCACTAATAATAATTATTTAAGAATTGCATATAACAGTAACAGACGTACGGTTACTTAATGTATACAAATAATATATTCCTATTATTTGTGTACATTAAGTAATCGTTTACCTGTGGTATTAAAGTAAGAAAAAACACCTTTTTTAGATTTAGAAGGTTATTTTTCTCGAATGAAACGGCCTTTAAAGCGTGATATCAACGATAATGGTGTAATTGTCGTTGGTGATACAATTTGACCCCTAATTACATCTAAAATTTTAGGGGTGAAGTTCTTCTTTACTAGGGTATTGAAGTAACAAGGTTGATAATGATAATGTACAGAAAAGCGATTCTTCTTTAACAAGAAAAAATGACTGTGACGATAAATTAAAAAAATCTAGTCTTTTTCGTTTTCACTGGTCCAGGCAATATTTACCCAAATAAACAAATACCATCTTTTATTGTCTTTGAAATTCAGTAAAAGCCCAATTTCGGGTAGATTTAATTAAATAACACAATGTCATAACTAACCTACTATAAGCATCATTTAACTACGATATAAACTTAAACCAGTAGCTTTTTTGTTTCGCCAATCTGTCGGAGAATCAGCTGTCACTGAAATCCTCTGTAGTTGCTTTACCGATGTGATGCGAATTTGATAAAACTCGTTCACAAGCCGCTGCTATCGAATCGTTGGATGTTTCACCTCAAACTCCCAAAAAGCCAGATGAATAAGATTCAGAACTTCACAAAGTGAGTCAATTATTTGGATGTTCAGCTAACTGATTTCGTACAAAACGTTCGTCCGCGGACATTACAACAGGAGAACAATTTTTTTATTCTTAAACATACGCACGAGTCCCGCCACTTTTCAAAACTCGGCAAGCAGCGGGACTCGTGCCAATGCTTAAGAATAAAAAATGTGCCAACCATGACGTGATTACAAACGCGCCAAACCCCATACACCAATAGTGTTGCCAGATAAAATTTAGGTTAACAGCAGGTCGATGTCAAAAAAGCAGTAGTTTAAAAAAAACTATAATTTTTGTAAGATAAAATAATGTTTAAAAGAAATGTCTCCGCTTTCTTTTTTGTTTTAGGTTGTTAGAAGGAGAGTATGTTAGAAAATTGATCAAATACATTTTTGTTTAATTCTCACTATAAATGTATATTTTTCATAAAAAGCAGGAATTTTGAATCGTTTGCTGGCCAGCGGGAGGTATAAATAAAAACCGGTTTGTTATAATAAACGACCAACTCGGCACGAATATTATCTCTAAAGCCTAGAACACAATGCGAATCCCACAAACATTTACCGTAAAAACCTAACCTACAAAAACGGAACTTAAAAAGGAAGTAATTGTGATACAGAAATGGATGATGATTTTGACGTTAGAACTAAATATAAACGTTTATAATCTATATTTTAAAAATTTATCTTTTAAAAATTAAAATTATAATTACGTTTGAAGTAAACGTTTGACGTAAAATGTAACGAGTTCCACCCTTAAAAGTCTAAATCTGAACGTAAACGTTTTACGTCAGGCAAGTTGTAGTACGACAATAGGGGGAAATAACCAAGACGTGTCGAATGTTTAAGTTAAAATAGGGGAGCGCCTCCTACTCCTCCTCTCTCTCATGTCCCTCATTCTTATCTTCCTCCCCTTTTATTCTCATTCACACCATATTTTTAATTTTTTCTCTTTGTCCTCCCACATTTGATTTTGCATTCTTAAGTCTTATAAATAGGTGCATCAAGATAATTTTGATATGCTGAGGCACATTTACTAAGCTGTGCTCGAGTTGCGTAAAAAGTTATTTTTGAATTTTTCCACCAATTGTGTATAAAACAAAAAAAAATGTGTCAAGTAATAAGTGAATTATGTGTAATCGCGAAAAATTAGCTACATCTATCAGACAGTTAAAAGTTAAATATCTCAATTTCTTTGAAGTGATTTCGAAAGATGAATACACCAAGCTGTTTTATCCACTGAAATGAGATTATTTGGAAGCAATTGACTGTTGTGATGATTATTTAGAAGGAATTATAAGCCTTAATACGTTTTTCAATACATTTGGGAAATCATACTTTGTAGGAGAATTAAGCCACCTAATAGAATTTATAGGAGAAGATTACCAATTTATACCTGCTATTATTGCAACCCAAAAGAGGTTCCAATTATACGAAGATAAAAAACAGGTATTATCAAGAAAAGTTAATCCTATTCGCAAGAGACGTCCCCCTACATATTTAAGATATGTTAAATAAATTAAATGGCTGAGTTGCTGATTGCAGTTAAATTATTAGAGGACAAATTTAGTAATCTTTCAAAAACCTATTTCTCATATTCTATGGCAAGTGGTCCGGAGTGGATAGACTTTTATTATAATCAATCTGCGGAATTCGTAAAGGCTGCCCTCTGTTGCAACAAATACTGTGAAACATTAAATTTTTTTCAACTTATTCAAGATCTAAAAGATATTGGCTTTGGTTACTATTTAAAAGACTTGAAGCAATTTATTGACGAGGATACTATTCTTCAAGAAATTGAAAAGGAAGAATAAATTTAATAATATTCACAATGGAGCAAGTGGTTACTGAAATGTACGAAGAGTTTATTATATCTGCTGCATACTTCCAATATTTATGAATTGTAGGCGAAGAAGACGAAAAAGCACAAGATTTGTTGTTGAATGTAAATTAGCCGCTAAATTTTGTAATGATTATTTAAAATATAAAAATGAGTATGAACTTTTAAATGAATTTAGAAAATTAGATTTAAGGTATCATATTAATTGTATTCAATCATGGTTAGTTAATGCAAAATAAAAATGTAATTAAGTTTTTTTTATATTTTTATTCATTCATAAAACAATTGTCATATAAAAATAATACATTTGTCAAAGCACACATACAAGGTGATTTTGAATGATAGAAACATTTTGGTTCCATTAGCTTTAGCGCTGGTTGTTCATCTATTTCAATCACAGGCTTTTTAGAATATTTCTCTATAAAATCCTTTTTTTCGGTTCCTTTTACAAAAACAAAATCAGCTTTCTTCGTAAGTGTTTCAATTATTTTTGGGAAATGATGTAATGGAGTAAATTCATTATTCCAATGTATACAATGATGATTTTTTATTAGCCATACTGCCTGATTGTGACAATCAGGTGAAAGAAACTCCATTGGAAAAGGCTTTTTAAAAATGTAATGAGTCATTTCATAACCATCAAAAGCTGCAAGTTCTTTCGGTATAAATTTTTTTTTTCATCCTTGAATCCTTGAATATTCATAACCAATCTCATATTTTCAAAGCAGCAAATTTTTTAATGAGAATTTTTTTACTTGAATAATTTGCAATTTCTTCTTTCAGTTGATTAATTTTAAAAATAAATTTTTCAATTTGTAGTTGTAGTTTTGATGTCATGACTAAAACTAAAAGCTTTTGAAAATCCCTTTAAATTAAATCGAAATATGAAAATAGTGGGGATAAAGTTTATAATTGTTTCACAACTTTAGTAAGAGGGTTGTAGCTAAATAATTTGTCATGTAAAATAAGACAATAAGCAGAAGTATCTTTTTTAATTGCATTGTGTGTCTCAAATTCAATTCTCATTACTACGGATCCCGTTTGAATTGTTTCTTTTTGATGGGAGCAATCAATATGTGTAATAGGACTAATGTTTTTGAATTGTTCAGGATTAAAAATGGGTTCATTTGGAACACCATAGTAAGACTGTCTAAAGTTTGCAAACATTTCGTATAAAGCAGAAAATTTGTTTTGTTCGAAATTTAATTACAAATCGTGATAAGGATATCTATCAGAATTTAAAAATACTCTAATATTTGACAAGGTAATATTGTCAAATTTACTCATATCTTTAGCAATTTTCCCTCTTCTGTTTTCTTGAAAGCCAATCACAACATGACGAGGAGCTTCTAGTTTACTAGTTGTTTTTACCGGCCATGTGTGACGGGTTGTTTCGGTTAGAGAAGAATATTCAACAAGTTCCCAACTCCTGAATCTTATCAATATATCTTTATTTGGTTCTAATATTTTTGATAGAGCAAGTTGTTGTGGCATATCAACTAGAATATGAGGAACTTTCCAATAAATTTTATCGAAAGTAACCAATGGAGTGTCAGGAGCACTAACAGGGTGTGCCGGATCTTCTTTGAAGATAACACCATCTAAATCATCAGTTGATCTAATAAGAACTAATTCCTGTTTCATATTCATAATAATTTTTCTGTAATCTTCAAAAAATCCTAAAAGCATTTTTAGTGGTATGGATACGGAAAATTTTCCATCATTATCAATTAAAATTTTATCACCTTCTTTTCGATGTGGAAACCAACCTGCATTTTCCAGTTTTAAACTTTCGTTGGTAGGTGTGGGAAAGGTAGCTTCTTAAGGTTGATGCTAATCCAACATTTCTTATTGAATCTATAGTAATTCCGTTTAGTTCATAGCGGATTTCTCTGAACACAAAGGCTGTACCATTGTTAATAAATAGCAATTCTTTCTTATATTTATCTTCTGTATTAGTTAATTTTCCTTCGATATAAAGTAAACTATCTGATGGTAGAGTGTAAGCATCGAGTTCTTGACTTGGGATCCTTATTTCATCATTGTAATTGAATTTTGAAGAAATATATGGTTGATATGTGTGAAACTCTGAACTAACGATGGAATTGTCTATATAAAGCTTTTCGTTTACGTTTAATATGTTCATTATTTTAAAACAGTGAAACCCAAAGATGTGAGAAATTTACGATTATCTCGTATTAACTTGTTGATGTTGGATTTGATACTGAACCGTTGTTTAGTCTTTTTCTTTTTATAAGTTTTTACTTTGTTGATAGTGGTAGGTGCAAGTCTCATTCCAAGGGCTCTGTTATAACTAACAACCATTTTATATGTCACTAGCTTGTAAATGTAACCTTACTGTTATAGTTTCTCCTCTAAAACTGATAAGTTCTCCGTCTTGATCAATTATTTTAACGTTTATATTGTTAATTGCTTTGACGCTAACTGGAAAATACAAAATGGGCAAAGGAGATTCCACTATTTTATAGCCTGGAGCTACGGTTGGACAGTGGCGGCTCGTCAGGGTAGGCCTCTGAGGCCGCGCCTCACCCCCAAAATAAAGGAAAAGAGAATTTTTTTATATAACTTTTTATCTATTACCAATTAGAAATATACTTTTTAACAGTTTTTCAACATAATAACATTAAAAAAAAAACAAAATATAATCCCATAATAAATATTTTAGAAAATAAATTCTGACCACATCAAAAAACCGACCGTGCAAACCCATTCCTAAAGAAAGTGCTCTCGAATGAGGCGAAATAATTTAAGCTTGGAAAGTTTCGACTTCTGACATATTTATCAACGGCCGCGGCCGGTGCCGAGTCACCTGATTACGACAGAGCGGGATGGCGATTGCCGATGCACGCGTTTTCTATTGCATTCTTGAGGCGATAAATCTGTAGCTTGGATATGCTTTTATTGGTTATTTAAATCACATGACTAGCGAAATATTCCAACGGCTTCTTTTTACGTGGTGCGTGCCGCTGAGAAAGAAATAGGAAATAGATTGCGATAATCGCTGATTGAGGGCGTTCTGTCTTTTAAGGTGAATAAATACGCGTGAGTAAGTTTTTGTTTTGTTTTGATTTGGTAAGTTGGACCGTTCCATTTTTTGTATTTGCTTTTTGCTTTTGAAATGAATCCTATTCACGACATTATTGCTTCATTAATTGAAACGTCTTTTTTAAGAAGAAGCGAAACTGAAAAGAAACAGATATTAGGTAGCCGTCCGACGCCGAAAATTTTAGCAATATTTAACGATAAGAGGCAAGGTAAAAAATATTCAAGAACTTTTCAAATATCTTGGTACGAAACTTATAGGTGGCTATGCGGAAGTATTTATAAAGAAAGCTTATATTGTTGGCCTTGTATTTTATTAGGTTGCGTCAAAAATAATTGGAGTTCAGGGGACGGATATTCGGATTTAAAAAAATTTTCACGAGCAGTAAAATCGCATGAAAGTTCAAGAGAGCATATTAAAAATTCGGTAGCACTTACAAGACTGGAGCAAAATAGGGCGACTATTGCGGATGCACTACAAGAAAATGCAAGTCTTAATAAAATTGTTTATAATGAAAATGTTCGAAAAAACCGTTTATTATTAAATTATTTAATTGATGTTACTATTACTTTGGGTAAACAGGACTTGGCATTTCGAGGTCATAATGAAACAACAGATTCTTTTAACCGTGGCAATTTTAAGGAAATATTTGCATGCTTAATAAAAAGAAATGCCGAACATACTGAACATTGTGCTAAATTTAGTAATATTTTTACGGGACAATCTAAGACTATACAAAATGAACTAATTGGTTGCATACATGACTATATTCAAGAATATATAAAAAAAGAAATCAATGACACCGATTGTTGTTTTTTTGGCGTAATTGCGGATGATAGTACTGATATAACAGAAAAATCACAGTGTTCGATAACAGTTAGGTATGTGACCAACGGATCTTTAAAAGAAAGATTTTTAGGATTTTTTGACGTTAGCGATAATAGAACAGCAGAGAGCCTTTTTCATTTAATACAAAACAGCTTAGAGCCTTATGACTTTAAAAATAAATTGGTCGCGCAGTGTTACGATGGGGCTAGTGTTATGGCAGGTGAGATAAATGGGCTTCAAACAAAAGTTAGATCTATTGCTCCTTTAGCTATGTTTACTCATTGTTGCGCCCACAGATTAAATCTAGTTTTACAACAGGGAACAAAACTGATTACTTAAAGTCGTATATTTTTTGCCACTTTATTAGGAATACCAAATTATTTCCACCAATCACCAAAACGGTCTTTTGTGCTTAATCAGATAGTAGGTAAAAGAATTCCGCGAGCTGTAGAAACGCGATGGTATACACGGTCTAAAATTTTAAACTTAGTGGCTAATGAATGGGACAATTTAATTATAGTATTTGAAACTATTATTAATGACTTAAGTTCTGGAACAGAATCTATTAATGGTGCAAAAGGATTTCTAAAGCATTTTAATGATTTCGAATTTTGCCTTTTAACGCATTTTATAAACAAATTTTTAGTTGCACTGATGTACTGTTTCAAATATTACAGTTAAAGCATTTAGATATAAATTACTGCATTTCGCAAATAAACCTTGCCAAGCAACGAATTATTGAATTTAGAAACGAGGACCATTTCAAAGAACTTTTCAATATTGCTAAAAAAGCCACTATTCTGCCAACTAACACACGTCGAGGGCAATGTTCTAGCGACTTTGATATTTTTATTAAATATAAAATATTATATTTCGAAATAATAGATTATATAATTCTTCGGTTGAAAATTTAAATAATTTAAATTTCTTTGCTTTAGTCGATTGCACAAAATATTCGGAATATGTTAAATGCTTTCCAGACGACTTATTAAATAATTTATTAAAAAATTATCCAAACATTTTTGACAGAGATAGATTAAAGAATGAGCTTTCTGTATTGTATAGGGATGAACAATTTTCAAATTTAGATGTCGAAAAAAGTCTAGCTTTGTTATTTAAAGATTTTAAAGCAATTTTTGCGGAAGCATATAAGCTTTTTAATTTAGTTTTAACTATTCCCGCAACAAGTGTATCGGCCGAACGAAATTTTTCATGTCTTAAACGGATCAAAACCTACCTAAGAAACACAATGACACAAGAACGGCTTTCGGGTTTAGCAATGATGTCAATAGAGCAGGAATTACTGTCAGAACTTAGTGAAGACCAAAACTTTTACGACCAAATTATAGATAAATTTGCAACCTTAAAAGACAGACGTATAGATTTAATGTACAAAAAGTAGTTTTTTTATCTTATTTATACAACTATTTATTTTAAGTTTTAATAAACTAAATTATGTTTTTATTATCGCAATCACCGCTATACTTTAGTGATAGGTGTACATATTTTACTTGTTTTGTTTACTTTTTATTTACTTTTTTTAGAGTTTATTTTTTTAGTTTTTAATGGTTTAGTAGGGCTATTGGCGATGACCTCCATTAAAAAAAAAGGTCAACGCGTCGCAGAATAATACCTCATGGGTGACGTGGAAATTTATTCACATTTAAACAAAATTAACCTCATGTAGCCTCACCCTTCAATATACTCACGAGCCGCCACTGCGGTTGGATAAAACTGGTGAATAATATGAACAGGTTTATCATTACTGTAAGAACCGACACAAATATTACAATCAATACAAATAGCATTCACCTTAGTTATTTTTGCAACATTATCTGATTCTTCCTCTTTCATAGCTTTTAGTATCCTGCTATTAAAACCCAACATTTTTCCTATCGAATCTTCCTTGGTAAAATCAATTTTTCTACTACACATTAAAAAAGTTTTTAGAGTGTTAACATTTGCTTTTAAAAGAAAAAAATTTTTTTCATTCGGAAATAAATCTTCTATACTTTCTCTTATGTATGTTTCTATATCTGTAATGTCATATGTTTCGTCTGGAATAACAATTGCTTTATTATCTATATATATTTTTATATCCTTTTATATTGGGAATAGTCATAAACGTTTCAAAATCAGCTAACCCAGGTAATATTGTTTTCCATCCTCTAAATATATGAGCGGATTAAAATCAGCAGACAAAACAGAACTGTTTCCTGATATGGCAATTGTGGTGGACATTGCAGTTTATTTATGAATGAGATATTACAACAAATAATGAGTTTATATATTTTTTTGCAAAAATTTTAGGGATAGTTGACCACAGTTATATGAATTAAATTTTTGTTTGTTTTCATAAGTATAAAATACATCCACTTTGCCATTCGAATTAAAATATTTGAGAAGTTCAAAAGGTGGTTTTAAATTTCCATAACTATTAAAATATATTACATTTTTGTGATTTTTAATATAAGCAGTCCAATGAGATCCTTTATTTTGTTTTTTATCCAAATTTACAATACCGCACTCTTTCAGATTAATTTTTTTTGGAAGTTCATCGAGCATAAAAGCACCTCTAAAGCCAGTATTTTTAACAGCTTTACATATTTAATAATATCATTGTTCGTAAGTGCTCTTTTTGGAAAACTTATTTTGAGTTTTTTTTTGTCTGATTTTCATTTTGACTGATCCTCCTTTATAAGGTCTAATAAATAGTCCTTTTCCTTTATATGGTCTAATATATGATCCTTTGCCTTCTTTAGAAGCATTTTCCATTGCAATATTATGCCTATGTATTTCTTCTAGTTGCTCTTTAGCTGCTTTAGCATCATTTACTGCCTTAGCAATTCCTGCCGCGCCTCCACCTAGTGCACCCAGGGCGCCAAAAATGGTAAACAAAAGAGGTAGAAATCCTCCAACTTTTTTGGGTGTTCGAATGATACGTTTTTTTCTCAATTTAAGTTTACCCCCTTTTTTATCTTTAAATCCCAAACCGAAGTTTCTTTTACCCTTCATTATTCCTGCAACACTTAGAGCTGCAATTTTTTCACCAATAGAAGAATCCTTAGCTTTTACCCTAACCCAGGCTTTTTTTTTCTAATATTTGGTCAGATATGTGTCTTCTTGATAAATCTTCAGTCTGAGAGTATGATATCGTGTTCTTTACAAGCGGAATCCAATGGATTTATACCAACGTCACCTCTAGTTAATCTTTTCTCCAAGTTGGTGCCTGGACCACAATAATTATATCCTGGTATATGAACTTCGAAGGGTAGTTTACTAATTAATTTATTTACTAAACCAGAGCCTTTTCTATTACGTCTTTTGATAGTTTTTTTCAACTTATGCCGACCCACAGTCATTGAAGTTCTTTTTATACTAAAAACAAATTAACATTTTTCTGGTATTTTTACTTACTTTTTACAGCTAAAAATATTTACTAGTATGATTAAGAATGAGGATTGAAAAACAAAAATTCTCTTTACCAGTAAATAATCATGACGAAAAAATTTTAAGTAAACAGTTGAGAAAGCATGGTGACTTATTTTGCGGTGGTTCAAAAAGAGGACTCATAGTTGGTTGCAGTGGTAGCGGTAAAATCAACGTTATGCTTACACTGCTCGAGCATCCTAATGGAATTAGGTTTGAAAATGTCTATGTTTATTCAAAGTCAATAGATCAACCAAAATATGAATATTTAAGAAAGTTGTTAAAGCCTATGAAAGAAATTGGATACTTTGAATACGATAGCGATGAGAACATTATTTCACCTCATGAGATAAAGCCAAATTCCGTTATCATTTTTGACGATATTCCTTGTCATAATCAATCTATTATTAGGGACTATTTCACGCATGGAAGGCATAGAAACACCGATTGTTTTTTTATTTTTTAAGGATATTCCTCAATCCTTAAACGTCTAATTCGAGAAAATTCCAACTTATTAATTTTATTTAAACAGGACTGTTTGAGTTTAAAACATATATATATAACGACCACTGTATATTATATATGACATTTGATCAGTTTAAAAATATTTGTGCTAACTGTTGGATGGATCCATATGGCTTTCTTGTAATTGACAAAGATTGTGAAGTAAATCACGGCAGATACAGGAGTAAATTCGATTCCTTTATATATTTATAAAAGTGAAAAATTTGCAATCATTTAAAACTTGTACAGCATGGATAAACGTTTAGCTAGAGAATTAATAAAATCGAGACAAGCCGTGAAGCAGAAATATCGAAGCTTGAAATTAGCTACTTCTACCTCTCAGTCCGAATTAGAACAAACTTATAGACCAATAACACAACCTCTTAAACAGCTAATTTCAAATATTGGTAAATCCGAACCATTTGATTTAAAAGAAGAAAGAGTTTCAAAGTATGAAGAATTCAAAACACCTACAAAGCTTTATAAAACATCAACTCCGCCGAAAACTATTCAGAAAACAGGAAAAACTCCGTCACTCCCCACAAACTACCAACATTTTTAGATGACAGTAGTATCACTTCTTCCTCTCCTGTAGTACAACCATTGACATCAACTGTTATAGCGGAAACTTCAGATCCTTCTAGTGACACAACAACAAATTTAAACTTGCCAGATATATTGGAACAAACTAAAAAAACAATTCAAACCTATATTGGTACACCGTCGTATAAAGATTACTTAGCAGATTTTCATGAATTACCCAGATCATATATTGATGAGGGTGTGAAAGATACACAACATAAATTTGACCATTATTATGGAATAGTTCATGACCTCGAAAAGTTTTCTTTTGGTTTAACACAGATACCGGTAGAAATTATTGGAAAAGACATTAAAGTGGGAGGAATAATGTACACAGGCACGCCAGGTTTATACGAATTGCTTTTCAAAAAAGAACGAAAAGGTTATAAGAAGGAAGATTTAGATAATTACATGAACATTCTAGCTAAAACAAATGTATATCGTAGGAATTTTGATTCAAATGAACAAGTTCAAGGAAATATATCACACAAATATGTTACAATAATAGGACCATATTTACAAAGAAAGGGGATTACAAAGACAAAAACCTTGCAAAGATTAGTTACAGCATTTAACAAACCAAAACCTCCGTTTAGAACAACTAGAGCCAAAACAACAGGAAAGGGATTAATTTTGAAAACAAACAGATCAAATACAGACTATGTATATTGGAATAATGTAAACGAAATTGTTGATAGGCTACGATTATTAATTTCATCAAGTGATGCGGGAAATAATGCTCATAGTAACGAGATTATCTCTATTATTGAAGAATTAAGAGAAGATAAAGTTATACTATAAATAACAGCTATTAAATATAATCATATTTATTGTTTAATGAAAGCTCAACATGATAGTTGATAAATTTGGACGCCATATTTCAAAACGTCAATTAATAAATTCTGCTTCTTTGGAAAATACAATTTATTCAAATATTGAAAGTAAAATTATCAACAATTTTAAGTTATTTTTTATTAAACAAAATCAAGAGGGAATAAGTGACATTAATAATTTAAAAAGGAGATTAGGTGAAAATGAAACAAATAATGAAATCTTTGCTAAAAAGCTTAAGGTTTTTGATGAAAATTTTTTAAAGTATGAAAACCAAATTAAAGGATGTTATACCTCAATTGAAAACGTTAATAAACAGTTGCTAACGCTAAATCAAATAAGTAAAGATTTGCAATTTTTAAACGAACATGTTAAAAAGGAAGACAAAAAATTAAGTGATGACATCAACAAAATTAATAAAATAATGGAAACAAATATAAGAGAAGTAATAATTGAAAAACACAAGGAAAAGATTAAACAATTAAGAAATTTTATAAAAAGGTTAGATGATGAAAAAAAAAGAAATCAAAATAGCATTCTTAACAGTAGAACAATTGACCAACTCTCTTTGGAAGAAAAACAACAATATATTTCCTTTGGAAAGATAATGTCTAGTGTAATTAAGAAATTAGAACAAGAATTAAATAAAACAGAGGAGGAATTCAAAAATAGTGATAGTAGATCAACTACATTCTTAACTGGAGAGATAAAAAACTTCTTTAATGCTTTAGAAAAGGAGATTACTAAGATTAGTAAAGTTTTAAATGAAAAAAGTTATACAATACAAATTGATAAATTGAATGAATCGGAAAAAACATATAAAAGTTATATTTCGAATTATTACAAAACATAGAAATTGAACTTCCTTTAAATTGAATAAACAAGTTTGTTGTCATGTCAACCGTTAAACAACAAGTCGTTAATGAATTACATAAACCTGCTAGAAAAAACTACAAACGCAGAAGGGTGGTGGTGAAAGGGTTAAATCATCTTTTTCAAGCTGATTTGGTTGAAATGTTACCCTATGCCAAATTTAATAAGGGATTTAAATATATCTTGATTACCATAAATGTATTTTCTAAGTATGTTTGGGCCGAACCGGTAAAATCTAAATCTGGAAAAGAGGTAACAGCGGCAATGAAAAAAATTTAATCAGTGCAAAAACTCCACCAATAAACTTGCAAACGGACAGAGGGAAAAGTTTTTAATGTAAATTTTCAAAATTTGATGCAACAATTTCGAATTAACCATTATAGCACGTTTTCCAATTTGAAAGCGGGTATAGTAGAAAGAGTAAACAGGACTTTAAAGAATAATATGTGGAAAATATTTAGCATTCAAGGAAATTACAAATGGTTTAATATATTAGCGGATATTGTAAAAGAATATAACAATACAAAACATTCTTCAATAGGAATGAAGCCAAAACAAATAAATAAAACAAATGAAAAGAGAATCTTGAAAGCTGCATTTACTCATGCTAAAACGTTAGATATAAAATCTCCAAAGTTTAAAGTGGGTGATCTCGTACGCATAAGCAAGCATCGAGAGGCATTTTCGAAAGGTTACACACCAAATTGGTCAAATGAGATATTCCACATTAAAGAAGTTAAGATGACAAACCCCTGGACATATTTAATTCAAGACGAAGATAATCAGGACACTCTGGGTGGTTTTTATGAGCAAGAATTACTAAAAGTAAAGCATACCGATGTGTATCTTATTGAGAAGATTTTGAGAAGGAAAGGAAACAAAGTTTATGTGAAATGGTTAGAACTTGATAAAAAATATAATACATGGATTGATAAAAAAAAATATTGTTTAATTAAATTGAAATTAAATTTTAGTTAAATTTTTTTTATTTCTGTTCCTCGCTTTATCCTTTAGCTGATACAAATTACAATGTCTGAAAAGTACCTACTCTTATGTGCTAATTAATTTCAAATAAAATTCACATTTAAGAAATTAAAATTTTATTAAGTAAAACATCAAATACAATTTTTATTAAAACGTGTCAAATATATTTTATTTCTATGTTCCTCAGATAATATCGAATCTAGAATAAGTTTACAATCATTTATTCTTTTTTCAAAACGGAGTCTATCTATGTACCACATCTGAAAGTTACTCTTACGGACTTGTCTGTAAGCAAAGCTCCACTTCACTAACACATGCACCTTATTGTTCTCTTCCAGAAAAGATATTGTTTTCTTCGTAATATTTTCTTTTTAATCCATTTTCATTGTTTTCTTCGTAATATTTTCTTTTTGTTCCATTTTGCTACAATTTGTTTTTCATTTCGTCAGGATATAAAGCAAGTAATTCCATCATAGTTAAAACATTTTCACTGTTAGGATTTTGTGTTGGACTTATTATATTATAAACATGCGTACACAAGTCGCCACAATCAGCTGAAATATTATTTTGAAATATTTTGAAATATGTATTGAATTCTTGCCTTTTAATTATAGATAATCTATAATCAATAATTTCCTTCAATCGCCACAAATTGTCCAAAGACTCTTGTCCTAAGTATATGAAGTGTGGGCCTTTTGTAATTTGCAGAACAGGGATATCATTTATTTTCTGGACCTGCAGATGAATGTTGTTTATCTTCACACTGGTTTGATCAACTTGAGGAAAGTAGAAATTGTTTACAATAATTCCTTGATGAACACAAATGTCTTTCCAATTTTCTTCGGTTAGTGCGATTAAAAATCCAGTTTTTCCACTAATTACAATTTTTGGAGAAAAATCATTTAAACTAATGCCAACAAGTACAAATTTTGACAAAGAATTATTTAAAAAATAAATTTTTGAATTAAGAAGCGTTTCTAAAGGTTTATGAACCACGGCGTTGTTTATAATGACTAAACGAGACTGAAACATATTGCATTATTCTTGTACTTAAATATTCTCATCCCCACTTTCTTTAAAGTTTCGATTAAAACAGATTAATGAAAAAATAGATTTCCAGTTTGAATTTTGTAATAAAGATAAATAATTAAAATGGTAATGTATAAAAATAATGCAAAGTTTAATGTAACACTAATGATGGAAAAGTAATAATTTTTGAATCCGTCATAATAATTGGTACAGTTGCGGGTTATACTTTGTAACTGATTATTTTTAAACTCTAACCTTTCGATCCAATTTGTATCAAAAATAGATCGATTTGGATAATGATCCAAATTTTAAAAAATTTACTTGCATTTTCATCTCCATTTATTCGTTCCATCCAGCTAATTGTACAATTGTTAATTAATCCAATTTTCATAAATTTACAATATTTACTTAGAGTGACGTCTGCTTTATTAGAAAAACATATTTCACACTGTGTTACGCCAGGGGGATGATGAACATAGAAAACATTTTGGAAAATAAAATAAAGAAGAATGAATTAAGGATATTAATAATACGATATAAAATGTGTAGCTTGAGGACTTATTTTGAATGGTTACAATTATTCGATTCCTATTTTTCTATAAACAGTTATTTAAATCACAATTCCTATCAAATTTCTTATGCTCCACAATAAGATCATCATAACTTAACCAATCAAAAATTTCAATACCACAATAAAAACATTTACAAATATCATTGATTGAAATATAGTAAAAGCCAGCTCCAGCCAACACTTTTGGTCTCAATCTTCCTTTCCATTTCTTAAAAGTGGAAAGTCGTTTTTCATATGTTTTAAAATAACTGTTATCAATTTCTTTGTCAAAAGTTTCTAAGCACATTTTGTGAAAGGCTTATGAAGACTAACTTTGGTTTCAAAAACAACAAATTTAAATACCTTATAATATCTACATAAATATATCTAAATCTTCATGTTCTGCATTCCATTGATACAAAGGAATATCTTGGTGTCCCCAAGCTAATATATTAAAACTATAGGGAATTTTATACCGCTTATCATCTTCAGAACTCAAAGCCAATTTATTAATTTTATTTGAATTTTTATTATTTATTAATGAATTCGGTGAAAATTGTGTGTTGTCTAGATCGAAAAACATACATTGAACAAAAGGTTTTAGAATGATTTTCAACAATATCTTTATAATGAATAAAATCGAACTGCTTTTTAATGGCACTTTTCTTAACACCTTTTCTTTTTTTGTTAAACTATTTTCCATTTTAATACAATATGCTTTTGCTCCAGTACCTAAGAAAGCAGTAATGGGTTCACCAGCATATTCATCTTTGAATTTTTCTATAACTGACTTTGTAATAGGCATTTCATGAATATTTCCAAATTCATAATTAGATGTATCAAATTTGTGAATATTTTTTATCATGTCAGAATAAATATTTGGAGTTGTGACTTCTAAAATGAACGAATCGGTATCGGTGTATAAAAGTGAAATATTTTCCTGATAAAGAGGTTTTAAAAAATTATAAAAGAAATCATACATGACAGTTTTAGATATATCTAATATTGAGAAGCCTACATATATTGATTTATTGTAAGTAATTTGAATCTTTTGCATTTGAATAGCTACTAAGTTTTCAGAAAATATTGTTACGTCCTTGAAATATGGTTTTGCATATAAATTCTCAGCACCATCTTTTCTTCTATTTTTTTCCCACTCTGTAACAAGTCTTACGTCAATTCTCCTATCAACATTTTCCATAGTCTTGCCATAAATACTATTTTTTGCCAACTTGTAAGTATTACGATCAAATTCATTCTTTGAATCATTTCTTAATCTTGAATTCAAGTCTATATATTTTTTCAACCAATCAGATTGAGAACACTCTATGAACTTTAGTCAACTTGAGTCCATGTTCCAAACATTGTTTTAATAACTGATAGTGAATAACATATTTTGATTTATCATTTAAATTGGGTATTAATTTTATGCATTTAGGATTTGGCGGTTTAAAGTTTTCAGGACAAAACGGAAAATTGTTATGATAGGAGTGTAGACTTGTAGGATATTCTAAATCAACTTCTAAAACATATCCCTTATTAGATTTTTTAGAAATATTCATAATATTTAAATCGTTGATTTCTTTATCTGTTAACCAAACAAAATCTCCCGTTGGAATGTGCTGTGACATTGCATAACCATACAAATTTGTTGCATCATAATAAATTATGTATTTAGTTGGCTTTAAAGGATCAAAATTTAAAAGAAATGGATTATTAGCTTCAGATTTTCTACAAATGCAAGAGCTCACACCACCGCGAACGCTTTTTTTGAAAAAGTGTATCATATCTAGATCTGTTAACAATTCTAACTCTATTCCAGTATAACGCAAACACGCCTCCCAGGATAAACCTGGAAAAGTATAAAAATGAGCTGGATCGAGCTTATATGTGGATAAACAAGTGCTTCTAAAATTTTCAAAAATATCTGCCAAAAGTAAAGATCAGAGAGTAAGTAAAGGTCGGAGTATTGACCAAGAGATTCACATTTGAACAATTGCCAAACCTTTACAGCTCTTTGATATTCTGCATCACTGATGTGCTCATCCGTTAAAGTATTATAAAATTGCTCTTTCTGAGGTAAAGTTGTTTCTTCTAATTTTAAATAATCATCAATATAATTGTAAGGAAATACACCTTTTTGGCGAATAAGTTTAAATCTTTCTTCATCATTGAAATTTTTTTTTATTTCTTTACAGCTTTCAGAGAGTTTTGATAAAGAATGGGATAGAAATTGAAAAGAATCAATGAACCTTAACGATATATTTTTTTTCTTAGCCTTTTGTGTCTTTTTATCAAAATAGCTATCCACATGAATAAGCTTTTCAAATGAAATATATTTTTCCTTGTTTTGTGCGATAACTGTTAGTTGTTCTTTGTTTAAGCATAATTTTTTAAGAAATAGATAAGAATCATAATTACGCAAATTATGCAATATAACTGGAATAAAGTTAGGTATTCTGTAATTTATGTTGCAGAGTGAATGAGCTGGACCTCTATAAAGACCAGTTATATGACAATGATCTGCAACCCTGTCATTTAAAAGAGGTTTATTACAAATATGACAAACTGTTTCATAGTTATGATAAATTTTGTCCAGTTCGTTCAAAGGAATCATCTTTTTAGGAACCTTTAAAAATTTATTGTATATGTTATACACGTCTCTTTCTAAAGAATTTATAAATAATGTATCACAATTTTGACCTCTATATCTTTCAAATTTAGAATAATTATCGTCGAAGGAACATTTAATGTAATAGGCAAATGAATGTGGAATATGTTCATATTGTTTTAAGGTGTATGAAGTATTAGGATTTTTGTCAACATTGTCATTATTTAAAGGCTTTAAAATGCATTTAAAATCTGCATACACCACGAAAGGAACTTTCATTTGTTTATGATAATTTACAAATTTCAAAATATTATCATATAAGTTTCCAAACTTATCTTTTATTAATTCTTTAGAAGGTAGGTTAATTCGTAAATGATCACAATCATAGCTATTGTGTTGTAATACATTTTCTTCTGTTGATTTTTTTTTATTCGATGAATAATAAAGTGGACCAATTACTTCATACCCCTTTTTAAGATTTATAATTTCTAATCCATATACATTAATAGAAATGTTATTTTTTTCTTCAAAAATCTTAATGTTCTTTAGCAACATTGGAGATTCTATACCTGACATATCCAAAACAGAAGAGTAGTGTGGGTACGATGAAGTTTCAAAATCTAATCCGCTTCGTTGGTGAAGAGCAGACACAACTGCCCAGGCGAAGCAAAAGTTGTCATAATTCCTAATGTTGATCACAGCTTGACGTCTCTTGATCTCTTGAGGAAGTTCGATAAAAGATGAGGCTCTCAGCGGATTGTGCTTGTTAACATCAATTTCTAAATGAAGTAAATTCATCAAAGCCCATCCTGCAATGTAAAAATTAAAAAATTACTTTTTTGTTGCCGTTGTAAAATAGAAAATAAATTCTTTACCTGAATCTCTTTCTGCAAATTCGTCAGCTTTCTGGTCAATAATGGTGCAGATTTGCTCTAAAAGTTCTTTTGTCTGATATCCCTGGCAAATGACTTGGAACGGCGCATTAAAAGATTTGACATCATAGCTGTCGCTGCTGGGGTTAAAATAGAAACCGAACAGTTCCATATTTAGCTTGATACATTTATGTTTCTGCAGTTCTTGATCTATTAGATGTACAATTTTGTATTCCAAATGTTGAAAATATTCTTTCACATTTATGAAGTTTTGGGGTGAGGAAATCCTTCAAGATATTATTCGTTCCCTGAATGCTGACTTGATAATTTCAACACCTTCCTCCAAGCCTATTTTGGAATTGTTCTTGTGCACACTAGATCGAAGATGTCCACCCCATAGACTTTGGTTTATATTTTTCTTGCATTCTTTAAAATATTTTACAATATTTGTATAATCTATAAATTAAGAAAAAATATTTTACAAAATAAAACATGAAAAATAAAATGTTCTTACCTTTACCAAGCTTTGGTTGTTTCAACCAACTAGTGAGTGTTGTGGAATTTCCGCAAACATGTTTTTTAATATGTCGCAATAAATTATCCTTTCTAGTAAAGACTTTATTACATGTTACACACTTATGCATTTTTGAAGTTTTCTAGATAATAATAATAAAATTAATATTGTGCATTTTTATTTAGTTATAGTCAAATTTTGAAAAAAGCAATTGCATTTTTGAAGTTCTCTGGATAATAATAATAAAATTAATATTGTGCATTTTTATTTAGTTATAGTCAAATTTTGAAAAAAGCAATAGAAATGAATTGGCTTTATGAATCCATTTCTTCAAATGAGTCAACTAATTTGTCAAAGGCCTGTTTAACATAATTCACCGTACTTGCGTCTCCCTGTTTAATTGTGATCAAATCAGTTAAATTTTGAATAGCGAAACCCAGACACTTAAGGTTTGCTACTTGTTTTTTATTTTTTTTATTAATTTTAAATTTTTTTTTAATAATAAATGATGGTTTCGAAATTGAATTTTGTTCAACTGGTGAATTATTAGGAGAAATATCCGAAGTTAAATTTGCTTCAATTTGTTTTTCTTGCGAATCAGAATTTACAATATCATATGGTGAATTAATAGTAGATACAGCCGAACTTAAATTTTGATCAATTTGTTCTTCTTCCGAATCAGAATTTTCACTAAACAAAAAGGGAGAGCAAATTGGTCTCGGAGAATTAATTGGCGATTTTAATGTTAAATAATTTGGATTAGATTTTTGAAAACAATCAATATCCTCATAGCTAGAATTTTGATTTTTGTCAATGTCATTCAGTTCTTCAAGAGTTTGTTTAGTTTTTGTTGTAATTAAGTCCGTTTTGTTGTCAATAATGTCATTAAGATCGTTAAGAGTTTGTTGTTGAGTAGCTGTAAATAAATATTTTTCGTTGTTCTGTTTGTTGGCATTATTCTGAACTTGGCTATTGTAAATAATTTTATTCAAGTCCTGAGTAGTTTGTTGTTGACTAGTTGTAAATAATGTAATAATGTTGTAAATTTCATTGTTTTGTTGGTTTGCAAAATTTTGCATTTGAGTACATGTGTATAAGTCGAAGTCATTGTCAATAATTTTGCTACTCGATGCCAAAAAATTGTCCATTATGAAAAAAATCGTAATAACAAATAAAATACCAAATAAAAGTGTCACAAATATAAATAAAAATGTCACCAATATAAATAAGAATTAAATTTTGCCAAATAAAAATGTTAGAAATATAAATAAAAATTAAAAAATTACCAAATAGACACAATGAAAACACCAGAAAACTCGCGAGCCCTGCACAGTGTGAATGCAGAAATCAATTGCATTCGTCTCTTCGCTGAGGCGATTTATATGAAAAAGTTGATCACATATGTCCTACTTAAAGTTGAACGACAATCATACAACCACTTTCCCAAGCCGAGCAACTGATTCACTCATTTTATTTTAATATTATTAATAGATTTATTCAACAGATTTTTTTCTTTTAACAGTCACTCGTACCTTAGCATACTAAAATGATCTTGATGCACCTATTTATAAGACTTAAGAATATGCAAAATCAAAATGTGGGAGGACAAATCATAATATTCGAAAAAAATTAAAAATATGATGCGAATGAGAATAAAAGGGGAGGAAGATAAGAATGAGGGACATGAGAGAGAGGAAGAGGAGGAGGAGGCGCTCCCCTATTTTAACTACTGTACTTCTATTTTTTTGTGATGAAATCTAGGAACTGATGAAAAAGCAGAGACTAAAACAGTGATATATATTTTTAATGGTTACTAATAATATTACTTGTATCTTTCAAATAGCAGTAGATTTTAACAGTAGAAAAACGTACAAAGCAGTAGATCTGGCAACTCTGTAAACTAACCAGACAGATCCAGCTCCTTCGCCTTATTTAAGAACCGCAGTTTTGTTCCGCGATTTCACAATATATAAATAGCGATCACGAAAAAACGAAACGGAATAAAGCAATAACGGCCTTCTTCTTCAAGTGCCGTACCCGTATTCGTGCGTTAGCGACAGTCAGTGAGTGCCTTGAATCATATCAAGGTGTATCTGGTTTCTTGAACCCACTACACTAGACCATTGTACTAGAGAATATGTTGTACGTAGTGGTTTCCCGATGCCTTCTACGCAGTTGTGTCGTGTAGTGTATGTGTCGAGTAAGAGGCCTTGTTACTGCTCGCAGTAGACTCCAAGTCTACGAACAGAGTCATTATTTTATTATCCCAACAACTAAAGTCACCTCGGGAAGGTACAGGGACTAGTCATATCGAGCACTGTTTATTATATTAATAAGTGCCGGCTACGTTAAGTCTCGAACCCGCGCCTTCCGACTGGAAGGCCAGCACTCTTACCACTGAGCTACTAAGGTGTAATAACGGTCTGCAACACTGGTATCGCAAATTGCTGAATCGGCCGTACGCGTACGTTATATACAGGCGATTTTGATCCCGTGGTTTGGAATGCAGGATGATGATATTAGCTTATATTATAAAAAAAAATTTTGGCAAATTTCAATTTTTTAACACTAAAATTAAGTAGATTTATAAACGCCAGTTGAATCCATACAATTTATATTTAAGACTAAAGACTAATGCTTATAGGTTAATACTAATATTAAATTTTGTTTTATAAACCCATTATTAGGCTATTTAAAATACGTGCCCTAATTAGCATTCTGGAGAATTTATAAAAATGAAATATTCTCTGGAAATATATCAGAAAACTAAAAGATTTTAAGAATATATTAAATGAAATTTTGATAACATTGACAAATTTAGGGAATTTGTGAAACACATAGGTACAGTTGCAAGCAATGAAACTGGGGGAACAGTTTCAGTTTGACATCCTATGTCAGTTTTTATACTTTTGGTAAATCAACTTTTAAAATAACATCTAATATTTTTTAAATCTGCAAATTACATGCTAATAAGAAATCAAAATATCTAATGATTTCCGAAATGTTTTATATTTTTCAGCTTCTCTACTTTCAGTAAACATGCCAATCATAATATGACAGTCTAGGGTTACCAGCCAACCGTCCTGTATTTAGAAGGACGTCCTGGATTTTAGTAAATTTTACCGTATTTGTCCTTCGTCCTTCCGATCTCCGAGAAGGACATATTTTGTTCGGGAGTTTGGCAATTTTTAATGACTTCCGGTAACATCGTTTTGCACTATGTCATCTGTCGACTGTCGAAATAATGATGAAAATGCGCACTTAAAGAACGAAATTTTGTGGTTTTTGCTATTTGTATTTATCTGAAGTTGTGAGCTAGTAATATCTAAGAAGTATGAAGTAGAAGGTAGATTTATTGTAGTTAGTTGTGTGTTAAGTAATTTTCAAATTTTCTTTTTTTTTTGCTTACTGAACATATTATTTCTTACGTTTATTTTGTTTAAAATTAATAATAAAATATGAAATAAGCTGACACATTATTAATGAAAATGCGTCTACTACACTAAAATATTATTTGTTTCTTCATAATATAATTATATGTTTGGTTTAGTTTTTATTATCTACTTTGTATTTCGTTCTCTATTTTTATCTAAGAGATAAGGTAAGGTAGATATATTTATAGTAACTTTGTTGCAATCCAATTGTGATAAGTGATACTTCAAATTATAATCTTTTCCTACTCACTAAAATTTTTATTTGTTCCGTTTATTATGTTTAAAACTAATAAACTATGAAACAAGCAGACACATTAATTATTAAAATATCCATACTAAACCAAATTTTTATTTGTTCCTCCATATTAATGTTTAGTTTTTATGATTTAGTTTACATTTTCTTTTTAATAGTTAGTATCTGCCACCTACCTAACACAGTGTTAATACCCTAGGAGGTGAAAGGGTAAGATAGGTACTTATTATAGTGCTGTCCCCCTTTATACAGCTTTATAGGAGCTTAGTTGCAGTTTGAAATGCGGATATAAGTGATTTACATTTTTTTTTACTTAATTAAAATATTATTTATCACATTTATTTTGTTTTTAAAATTAATAAAATATTTATATGATTAGGTGTCCTTCTTTGTTGCTCTGTGACCTGTTTTTTTTACAGATTTTCACTGATCTATCCTGAATTATGGAAATTTATAGTTGGCAACCCTATATGAAACATTCTATATGTAAATGGTGCATACGGACCTGAAAAAGAGGAATCCACAGCAGAAAAATTTCCTTTTTTTTAGTTTTTTTTATCACAATCTTTAGTTTGGTATGTAGTTGTGTGCATAGGCGCCCGCAGAACTATTTTCCAGTGGACAACAATGTTAAAAAAAAAATCATCATCCATAATCCACTTGGCATATAAACGTAACTCCAAATGCGGCTAGAAGATT
>JAUTXW010005209.1:0-12495 GCA_030620095.1 Kuschelorhynchus macadamiae
CTTGTATTTTAAAAAATTATCTAACAAAAGAGCAAAAAACATATAGAAAAATAAAGTTTTAATTAAATGAACGTAAACGCTTGACGTAATTTGCATTGTGTTCTGCGCTTTATTTAAGAACCGTTCCTCCCGTGACTGGCTCGTCATTTTTCACTTTTCGGCCATAACTATTCTTATCTCCTCCCATAATTATATGGCTCATATTCAAGAACGGCTTGGGCATAGTATAGAAGAAGCTGTCAGTTGTCAGTATAAGAGTTTTGTGTTTTGAATGTTATGAATTGTTAGTGGCTATTTTTTTATTCCTTATTTACTTTAATTATTTTTTTTACGTTAGATATAAAATAATAACAATTCCGTTTGGATAGCTGATTTCCTTTTCAGAAATATGGGCCAGGGTGAAAAAATTTGTCGACTATGTTTGCAAATTATAGGTAAAGACCTGCCTTACTCTGGGTTGGCTAATAATGAAGAAGTCTTAAAAAATTTAAACCTAATATCTGTCAGTACAGTAAACGTAAGTACCTTTTCCACTTTTAACTTTAACAATTAAAAAAAATAATTTAAGATCGGAAGTAAAAGTAGTTTTCTTCTGAAGTTATATTTTGTGATGCCAATAGATTTAGCATTTTGTCGTCCAGAATTTTGTGTTAACTGGGGTGCAACGCAAGTGCCTAGAGCTGTAGAATGATGTATTCTTGTTTAAGTATGTTTTAAAAAAAAATAGAAATATATAATTCCTAAGATTAAATATCCAGCGCAAACAAGCTTATTAAATTAATAGAACATATTTTATGAGGAGATTATATTCCTCGATTCTGCTGTTGTACTTTAGCCCAATGTGGTAAACCAAATATGTATTTAGGTAAAATTTCCATAAAGGAGAGGGCAACAATTTATTTATACCTGCATCCAAATTTATTTCACAGGACTAGGTCAAACTATTTTAATTCTCTTGAATATAGACTGCCAGTTCTTTATTTTTTGTTTTATTTTTAGTTTGTGTTAACAATTTTTGTTTATTTAGTAAATTAGAAAATTACACTTTCACTTTTAAATATATTTAAATGTTTGATTTATTAGAACTACCAGTTTATCAAACTATAAACTAACACTAAAGAACTGAAATTTTAATTACTAATGGATCATCCGTCCACATTAAATCTAATAATACTAATTTACAGCTAGATAAGAAAGCTTCAGTAATGAGACAGGGTCATCAGGGGCAATTGTAAAAGTTTTAGCAGATATGTTTACATTTTTCCCCAAATGTCACCTTTTTTATTATAAATAAGATTTATTTATCAAAATAAACACCTAGGTCCCTAACAACATCTACCTTTCCTACATTAATGTGGTTAATTATATATGTAATTAAATAACACAGTTGTCCTTTTTCAGTAAAATTGCATTAATTTACATTTAGTTACATTACAGGACAAACCATTTACAGTACACCAAAGTAACAACCGATTAATATCTTCTTGAATCAACAAACAGTCAGATACAGAACCTACTTTTCTAAACATTTTTAAATCGTCAGCAAATAAAAGTACAGTACAATTTTGAACACAGTCAACTAGGTCATTTATATAGACATTAAACAGCAATGGCGCCAAATGTGTCCCCTGAGGAACCTCCGACAAAACTTTTTTTTCTTTGGAGAGATGATTCTTTAATTTAACTAACTGTTTATGCCCCGTTAAATAATCTCTAAACCATTTTAAAAGATTTCCAAAAATGCTTATTTTATTTAGTTTTTTCACAAGCATGTCATGACTAACTCTGTCAAATGCCTTAGAGATATCCATGTATATGGTATCAACCTGATATTTCATATCCAATGCTCTTTTCAGAAAGTCTTCATATATCAGGCTAGCAAAAATACATATACAAATATCTTTGATACTTAAGCCTAGGAAAAATCACAGCAATGACGATATAACCTACTTTTCCTACATACTAAATTCCTACAGTTTGTTTAATATGTAATTTACAAACATTCTTAAATATAGCTAGTTTTTGAGAAGCTTTTATACGCTCAGGAAATTCATTATAGTGTTTCAATCCTTTATAAAATAAACTATTCTGACTAGAATTTGTATTTACTCTATATAAATAAAAGTTATTTGTCCTCGCACTAGTATGATGTTCATGTATATCACTCACAAATGTACATTTGTTCAATAGATGTTACGGCAGTAAATTATTTAACATTTTAAAAATAAATATCTTACTATTGTAAATTACTGTTTGTTTTACACTCAAGAGGTTAGTACAATTTAACATTTCAGTTTTACTTGTATATATGTTACATCCCAAAATCATTCTCAATGCTTTGTTTTGTTTTTTTTTTTGTTAACTATCTAACTCAGAATTGTTCATTAAGAATGGGGTGCAATAATTGTTTTATAGACAATCAATTTAGCATAACAACTCATGTTTTTTGTTATACACCCTAACATATGAACTTTTTTGCTTTATATATATATAATGTTCTGAGAAACTTAAGCAGTCATCTATTATACAGCCTAAATATTTGAAAGTAACTACCCTTTCAATTGCCTCATTATTGATCTTAACATCTCCAACTTGATCAAGATTAAATTTACAATATTTGTTCTTTATAATCATCATTTTTGTTTTCTTTACATTTATTTTGAGATAATTCTTATTTAGCCATTCTAATAAGTTATTAAGTTCTTCATTCAGTGTTTTTTGTTATTTCATCAACATTTTTACCCACTATATATTCAATTTTCAATTTATTTTCAATTCAATTTATTTACGAATTATAAATGTTAACAAAAGAAGTTACATATATACTTATAATAAATACAATTCAAAATATATTGTAGTGGGCACCTAGAAAATTTAATTTCTGCATGTACCCGTACAAGTACTAATAAAATAACAATTTCAAACGTGTGTTATAGAGTCTACGCATTCGTTTATTTTTATTTTATTTATTTTATTTTATTTTTTTTTTCTAAGACGAAAGAAAAATAACATTACACAACCCTCAACCTAGAATAAACCAGCAAACCGTTCAAAACTATTGGAGATAAAAGTCATACATTTCTGGTTAAAAGCTTTTTTGTTAGTAATCAGTCTCAATGTTAAAGGTAAAATGTTGTAAATTTTGACACTGAGATAGTCAATAGATCTAAGATTCAGATTTGTAGAACTATATGGAATTTGCAAGTTTCTTTCAACATTAAACCTAGTAGCGTAAGAATGATTGACATGTTCCATGTTGGGATCCTGATAAACGTAAGAACAAACACTCAAAACAAACATGGTTATTGTGAGAATCTTTTGATTATATAGTTGACATGTGGGAAATCGTTTATCTTTTCTAAATATAATCTTGAGAATATAATTTTGAATGGTTTTCAATGGTTTTAATGTAGTTTCATATACACTTCCCCAAACGATTATAGCATATCTAAGTAAAGATTCAACAAGGGCCTTATAAATACAAATCAAAAGATTTACATTCAATATTTCTCTGATGGTATAAAATTTTCGAATTAATTTTCTAGTATTATTAGTTAATCTAGATACATGCTGTTTCCGCTTAAGGTTCTGATCATTTATTACTCCTAAGTATTAAGTTGATTGTACCTCTTTTATTTAATTTTAAAATTTGGACGATTCGCCATTGTCAGGGAGAAAGCTATATAGTTGGTTTTATCGACATTTAAAGTTAACTTGAATGAGTCAAGCCAATTTTTTATTTTACTTAAGCCAAGAGATGATTTTAAATATACCTCACCCCAGGTGTCACCCACAAAAATAACCACGGTGTCATCAGCATAAGAAACTACCATACCATTTTCTAGCAAGATATCTGTCAGAGAATTTATATATAATGAAAAGAGTAGGGGCCCTAAGACGGTGCCCTGAGGTATGCCAATTAAGACCTCCGATGCACTACTGTAGATATTATTGATTCTAGTCAATTGCTTTCGACCCATTAGATAACTTCTAAAAACCTCCAATACAATGCCTCTAACTCCATAAATCTCCAAAACATTGAGAAGAAAGTCATGGGGTACCGTGTCAAAAGCCTTAGCTAGATCTATAAATGTTGCAAGAAATGTTTTACCTTTATCAAGGTGTTTTGTAATAGTTCTTGTAACTTTAAGTATTGCATCAGAAGTACCAATGCCGTTGTGGAATCCGAATTGGTTTATTGATAAAATGTTGTTAGCTGATAAAAAGTTTATAAGCTTTTCTTTAAGACATTTCTCAAATATTTTTGCAAAATTTGTGATAACACTAATTGGTCGATAATTTGTAATCTTTGTTCTATCTCCAGATTTGTAAATGAGGGTGACAACAGAAGATTTAAAACATTCAGGAACAATTCCAGTTTTAAATATTAGATTTATAATATAAATTAGTGGATTAATTATATATTTGTAAAATTGTTTAATTATCTTAGTATGTATTCCATCATAGCCCGCCGAACAATTATTTTTAAGGGAGTTTATGTGTTTAATAATTTCATTTTTATCAACAGGCTTAGAAACATCGAACTTATTGATTTGTACTTTAATTGATAGATATTATGGGGTGTTTTTTATTTTGTTAGCCATTTCTTTACCTACGTTAATAAAAAAATTATTACAATATTCAGCCATTTTTATTTTGTTTTCAAATATTTTATTGTTATCATCTTTAATTTCAAAGTCATTAGAATGTTCCTTATTTTCATTAACTGCATCTGCGATTATACTGTAAATTTTTTTAAAACCATGTTGATGTTAATTTCAGTCTTATAGTAGTTAAACTTCTGTTTTTTAATTATTTTATTTAAGTTGTTCCTATAATTTATGTACATTTCTTTGTTTACTAAACTGTTATTGTTCAAAAGTTGTTTTTTTAATTTATCACGTTTTTTGATAGCTAAAATTAGTCCTGTGGTAATCCATGGTTTTAGTTTTTTATGTTCTAAGGTATGAATTGTTTTATGTGTTGTAGCTTTTTCAATAAATATACAGATTTTTTTAGTAAAATATTGTGCTGCAAGTTCTGAATTGTTTGTTTCGAAAACCTCCTTCCAGCTTTCTCCTTTAATTAGATTTTCAAAAATTAGATGATTAAATGTTGAAATAACTTTGGAAATCTGTTTTGTTTTTTTAGTAGAAGTTGTAGTAGTAGTATATGAAAAATTTATCATTACTGGTCATAATGGTCACTTATATCATTCTGGAGAATAAAAGAGGTCTGTTTAAATGAGCCTATGTTAAAATTATTTCTAACAAATATGTGATCAAGACATGACGTGTTGGTTGATGTAACACGTGTTGGGCCATTAATAGCGCTACAAAATCCGTTAGAATTTAAGAGGGAAATATAATGACTAACCTCCAGATCTTCTTTATTTGATATGTTAATATTCATGTCACCAATTAACAGTTCAATCTGCTTTTTATTTTTATCTAAATAATAATATTCCAGATCATCAATGAATAATTGCGTGTTAGTGGAAGGTGGTCTATATCCACAGAGAATTTCATAACTGATATCACAGATAATAAAAGAAACTTGACACAAACTCACCTTGGAATTGTTAAACGTGATATTTATTACAGAGGCATTTATATTTTTTTTATATATACAACAGTACCATCATTTTTATTGAATGTTGCACTGTTGTAATAAACATTGTAGTTATTTATATTATATAAATTAATGTTTTCTATAGACCAACTTTCAGATAGTATAATAATATCACAAAATTCAAAGTCATAGGCTTCAAGAAATATTAGCAAATCATTAAAATTTTTATGTATGCTACGTATATTAAGATGCAGTACATTTAGAACTTTACCATTTGAGGAAACTACACTTTTAATTCTATCACAGTCCGTTGTACCCTGTACCTCCTCATCCAACAGATCCAGATGTTCTCCAATCTCCACCTCTGATACGTTAGAAGCCATAAGCACCACCATAGTTTATTTTGCTCCTCAATAATTGGATGTGATAGTTGTATGTAGGACAGTCGGGACTATTGGTCTCATGGTTAACATCAAGTTTCTTGTTATATTTGTTATTTGCTCGGACACAATTTATGCACTCCATAGGATCCGTTCTTTGGCAGCCAGAAGTGCTATGATTTTTAGCACAATATCCACAGATTTCTAAATCACTTTTACACTGGGTAGTTTTATGGTAGTGTAGTAGATCACAGTATCATCAGCAACCAGTTGGATATCACATTTTTTTATAGCCTTAACAATATCATTAATATACAGTATAAATAGGGTAGGCCCCAATACAGTTCCTTGTGATACACCATATGTTGACCTTCAGGGAATTGAGGTATCACCATATTTTACCAGTTGCGATCTATCAGTTAAGTATTCTTTGAACCATCTGAGAACCACAGGTCTAATTCCGTACGGTTTCATTTTACACAGTAATAAGTCCCTATTAATTGTCTGGAAGGCATGCCTGAAATCCAAGAAAACCACCCCAACCATCTTCCCTTCTTCCAAAGCTCCTTTCCATTTGAATAAAATAGCCTGTAATGCCATTTCACATGAATTTTTTGTTCAAAATCTCACCTGGTACTCTTTGAGAATTCTATTATTCTCAAGATATGACACTAACTGATCATTTACACACATTTCCAGGAGTTTTTTGTATGCTGGAACCATATTGATAGGTCTAAATTTTTCAGCTTGTATTGTGCCCTTCACCTTCTCAAATGGAACAACTGTGATTTTCTTCAATTTTTTGGAAACATTCCACTCTTCAAAATGCTATTGATAAGGTTGAGAATTTTGTCCCCAATGGTTTCAAATGCGCTTTTTATTATTTTGACAGTAATGCCATCCATGTTACTTTCTTTGATTTTCATTTTCTTTAAGGTTTTTCTCAACTCTGCCATTTCTACTTTATTGAAAAATTCCATTTTACTGTCTATCTTTATAATATGTGCCATTTCATCGTGTGTCTTTGTTAAAATCATATTCTCAGATATTTCTTTGACACTATCTAAAAAATATATATTAAATTGTTCACTTATTGCCTTTCCTGTTGTTCTTTTTTGATCAAATATTATTTCCTTTTTAGTTTCTTCATTTCCTATTACATTTATGAGTTTTTTCAGTGTTTTCCACATTTCTGTTGGGTTGTGTTTGAGGTCATCTATTTTTCTATTAAAGTAGTCACATTTTGAGTCTCTGATTAAAGCTACAACTCTATTGCTTTGTTCTTTTAAATATATCCAATCAGGTTCATTTTTAGTATCAATGGCTGTTTGATATAGCTGGTCTCTTCATTTTATTCATTTTTAATTTGTTTAGTCCACCACTTTTTATCTCCCCATTTTTCATTGAAGGTTATTGTGTGTTCAGGAGCAAGTTCATCTAGTACAGCAATAATATTGTCTATTATTAAGTTATCAGTTATTTAATCTGTATTAGTTTTAGAGTTTGTAACCCACTTCATATCCAAAAGTCTCAATTGGAAATGTGTCGTATCCATGTATTTGTAGTTCCTAATTATCCTTTTTTCAATTATATTTATGTGTTTGTTATGGAGGTCTATTGTGATAATGGAGTGATCCGTTATTTTGGGCGTCAAGAGAACTTCACAATTGATGGCCTTTTGATTTGTAAGTAAGAGGTTTATTCTTGTTGCCGATGTTGGTGTTACATGTGTACATGTATTTATTATTTAATACATAGCATGAGCAGCTATGAGGTTATTTAGTTTACCTGGATCGTAATTTGTGCTTGCTAAATCATTATTGAAATCACCCAACAAGAAAATTATAGCATTTTGATTAATTTCATCCAGAAAGCTATCCAGTTTATCCAAAAATTCAGCATCACTCACACTGGGTGAGTGATATAAACAAAAAATATAATATTTTTGTTTTGCTATGGTTATTTCTATGCCTGTTATCCATATATTTGTATTATTATCTATTTTTTTCGTTTCTTTATATCGGTACCCCCCTTTACATATATCAATGTTCCTCCGGTATGAGTGCTTGAAGAATAACTAGCCACTGTATTATATCCAGCTATGTCTATTTCATTCTGTCTGAAATCTGATGTAACATGGGTTTCTGGGAGACAAATAATAACTGGCTTATTTTGGTTTGCAATCCATGGTAACTGTGTTTTATGGGTACTTAATATCTGAATATTTAAATACATGATATGTGGCTGTTTCCGTGATTGCTATGCTTCTTGTCTTTTACTATATATTTCTGGATATTTAATTTTTTCTTGAACTTGTTCTACTATTCTTTTATATGCCTCACAATTTCTGTCATAAGCCCTATGTTTAAAGCCTATATTGTTGATTTTTAATACTTCCGATGCATATTTACAATTTATACAACAGACTTCTCTTGACTGACAATCAATCTGCTTTTGATCTCCAGCGCATATTTGACATGTTGGTGTTTTCTTCTTACATTTTTACTATGTGACCTAACTGCCAACAATGATATTGTCACAAACATTTTGTACCTTCCATTTTCTGTTTTCGTTGCATCTAATAGCAATTCCTCCATCTCGGATATACTTGACCCTCGATACTCCAACACCAATCCCACATGGGTTAATTTTTTCTTCTATTTTCTTTTTTGTTCACTCACTAGTTTGATTTTTATCCTTGGGTTTAATAATTATCACTTCTTTCTGTTTTTTCACTACATTGCTATAGTCACATCATGTACCATAAGGTTCTTCAGTTATGGGTAGCTTAGTTTTCAACCTTTCTAATTCATCGTATAATAGACAATCGGCCGGTTGCAAAAAACTCAATTAAAGTTTAAAATGTTTAACTGAATGTCAAATTTGACAGCGACAACAATTAAGTTTTGTGCAACTGGGGGTTATAATTGTATTTTTGTCATTTATTGCTGATTCCTTACATAATATTAGCTTCTGGAATAGTTCTAAAGATTGTCCGTAGAGACATCTTTCACAATAAAATTTCATGACCCGACCATTGGCAAGCTGTAGAACTTTCACTTCTGAGCTTGTCAGTTTACCACAATCCTTACACACCGCTTTTTCACACGCATCACAATCAAAAATATCCTTGTTTTTTGTCTTTATTTGTTTACATATATCGCATTTCATTTTGGAGGTTAACTTTCTGGTTATTTTAATTTTATTTATTTATTTATTTATTTATTGTCTACGGACATTAAGCCCAATATTAATACATAATATAATATAATTTTCATTATTATTCCATTATATATTCCAATTATTTTAAAAACATTTTCAGCAAAATTTATATGTTAACACAGAGCACAGTGTCTATTTAACGTTTTCCTGTAGGCTTTTTGTAAAAAAGCTCATTAGTTTTCACGATGATAACAGATTTCTTTTAGCCGAAAAATTTCGCGTCAAATATCCAACTGTCTGGTTGTAATCTTGAAGGAAAGGTGTTATTTCTAAAACAAATGTTTATTAATTTAGTCAAGGGTAATAATATATTTTTAACTGATTTTATAACTTTAACATTAAATTCAAATAAATCTTTGCTGTTTTTATTTTTTAAGGTGTTAATGACTTCGCGGACTATTAAATGAGACTTCTGTAAAAGAAAAGGAGTTCACAGGGAGAACTAATAATTTCATTTTATCCAATGGGTCTTCCTCCACTTTTGCAACATGACTTATAACATTATCTGCACTATTACAAAAAAATTCATTAAAATCATCAGGGGAAAGATTACCTTCATTGGGAACCGTGCTATTCTTACCTCTATGTTGATTTATGATATGCCACATTGCTTTTGTAGAGTCATTTGAATTTCTTATTAAGCTGTTGTTGGCATTTATTTTGGCTTCCTGTATTTTGCTTTTATACCCTTTTTATCATGTTTTGATATTGCTGGGCATTTAAACATCCATACTGCCTGTTTGTCTCTCTCAGAAAGGCTAGCTGCTCCCTCATTGCCTTCAGCTCCTCGTTAAACCAAGTGAAGGTGATGTCCTGGTTGGATTTCACTATGTATTTCTTTTCTGGAAAACAGTCAAGGTAAGCTTCGTCAAGAATCTGCATAAACTGCTCAAATTTCTACTCCGCAGTCATGCCTCCGGTATTGATGAAATTCCAAGACTCCTCAGAAAGCCTTGCATGCATGACACTTCCTGTGTAATAGGTCTACAAACTGTCTTATTCTGTGTAACGCCTGTCGTTTCCTAGTCTTCTACTTTATTTCACTAAGAATGCTGGAAAATATTCAAAAGAAAATAATAAGAAATGCAAAATTGTGTTTAAGAAATAATGGTGAACATGTTCAAAATTTACTGTAATTTAACCTGTTTTGTTTTTATTTGAATATGTGTTTTCTGTTCTTGATTGTTGTTGTTATGTATTTAAGTTCAAATGAGCTGTTAAATAAATAAATATGTTTCTTTTTCGTTTCAATAAATTCCGTATTTATTGAAACCAAAATATATTTATATAGTAAACATTTACATATTTAGTGTTTTTGCTTTGCTTTAAGATAAAAAAAATATATTTTGCTACAATAAATGCTGTATTTTCCCCATGTAAAAGCAAATCAGGTCGTATTAGAAAACTGATGATGGCTAGTTTTATATCGAAACGTCGGGAATCTTATTTGAGTTGTATATCAATTTAAAGAAAATTAATAATTCTTTTAAAATATGAAATAAAAAATCCAGGTTCGTATTAAAAAAAATTTTGTCGATAGTTGAGGCTCAAAAACGAAACCTCAGAAATAAAATTTGAAGATCTCATGTTGTAGAGCGGAAAAAAGTATGAAACTTGTAAATTTGAAATATTCAAAATAAATTAATTTATGTATCTTTTACAAATCGTCCTATATCTCAAAAACTATCAGGAATTTGGCAACACGGTAAAGAGATCTTGAATGGGCATGAAAAACTGCAACGTTTCTCTATTTCAACCAAACTTGTAACACTTACCGTTTCTGAGATAGCAATACTTGTATCATTTAAAATGGACAACCCGTATATCAGTTTATCTAGAAAAAGAGCTTGAAATGATATATGTAAAAATAAAATTAAAGTCATTTTATTTTTACATATGTCACTTAGTTTGAACATACATACAATGCTTACATTGGTTCTTAGACGCAATTTACAACTTTTTAGAATCTTGGTTCAACTGAAGACCCTGTAATCTGCAACACATGTGAAAGAAAACTAAATGACCTAGCAAACTTTAAAAGAATTATTATTCGAAATGAATTAATGATACAAAAGACTAAAAAAACTGGCTTAAATGCATTCCTTCACACCTTGTCTAAAGACGTTAAAGCAATATGTCGATTGTGTCTCAAAGTTCCAAGAGAAAAAGAACAGAAAAAATGGAAAGACAGGAAGAAGCTTCTTACACAATGTAACATTCATATGGTAAGTTTGTTCACATGTTCTTATTAGATAGATAATTAGGCTTAAGTTGATAACTGATGACCTATCTCATTTTTCTTTCCATTGTCTCATTTATATATATATATATATATATATATATATATATATATATATATATATATATATCTGCATATTGCTTTCAATTTGTAACTAGCCTCCAGTAAGGAAAAGGAAAACATTCTTACAGCGGCTAAAAACAAATCCCTATAAAAAGAAAATGGATCACCAAAGATGAAAATAGAACGAATTTCAAACAACTGGTATATTGATGACCATTTAACCTTGACCAATAAAATCTTTACCAAGGAGTCCAAGCAGCAGCAAGAAACAAACAATACAAGTTTTTCTGGACAAAGAGTGGCTCTATTTTTGTTAGAAAATATGACCATGTGATTTTGATAAAGGAAAACGATATAATACAATAAATGTAAATCAAATAAACATTTTTTTTCTTTTTTGTATAAAAGTCAATAGCATCGAAATCCGTTCAAATGGCCGGCAAAATGCACGAGGCTTAAGAACCAAAACTTTAGATTTTTTCATATGCAGTTTCAACAAATTTTGACGTTATCTGGGTAACAGATATGCTACCTTTTTGGTGATGAATACGATGTTTTTCGACGTGATCGGGAAATCACAGCTTCCTTCAAAAATGAGAGAGGTGCGGTGAAGTCACTGAAATTGGATGGCGAAAAAAAAGTAACAGTAATGCCTTTATTTCATTCACCAATAAATTATACTGTCTTGAGAATATCTTTTTTTAGAGAAGGCGGGGACTTTAATCTCGTGTTGTGTAATAAAAACTTAATAACCCGCTCGAATAACTTCCTAGTTGATAAGATAATTAAAAGTAAAAAATCGTTTTATCCACCAGAACCGATTTCAGTAAAGCAAATTACGACCTTAAAAATAATAGCTTGGCTGCCCTAGACTGGGATGTACTGTAAAACGTTGGATCTTATAGTTGATATTTTATTCTTAAAAATTAATTCAATTATAGGAAAATATTTACCCTCATTTGTAGTTACAGACAAGTATCTGTTATACTTTAAATTGGAAACAGTGAATACAATTAGAAA